>BJCM01063765.1:0-33486 GCA_018326385.1 Flaveria bidentis
TTATGATTCAGAACATGTCTAACAACTGTAAGCCTATATAACATGTTCATATATGCGTGTATCATTACATAATATAAATAGATATAACATTAAACAATTATAAACCTATAAAGTCAATATACGTTAAACAATTCATTAATGAAATATTAAACATTATAAACACAACCAAACATTAGTATTTCATTAAGTACCAAATAATTACACAAGTGTAAGACATATTACATTCAGATCAGGATCTAGGTACATATATGTATCAACATGTTTCCTCTACTTTATGTACTTTATCTTTTTTGTAATATATTAGGATGTGAGCTATGGCATATCATAGTCATTAGTTAAAAGACAATCTGCTTTTTGACTCTACATTAATTTTGTTGTTGTCTAGATAATGTATCCAGCTGGCCTTCAATGTATGGCCGGCTGTAGGATGTAGTATAAAGTATCTCTGGTCCTTTGTAATCTTTATTTATGCTTTGTAACACTTGTAAGGAACTAAAGAGCAATATACAATATTCTTGAAAACCAAACACTTGTGTTTAGTATCATTGTAACTAGTTTCTAGTTCTCCATTTGATCTGTTAAGTATTTTAAATCAATCTCTCCTTATTGTGTGGTGTGTTGTAAGTGACCAAATCCCTCAAACGGTCCTGTAACATATAATAAATTAATTAATAATTTTGATTATTAATTTGCGATTAAATGATCCATGAATTTTAGTTATTATTTGTGAATTTTACTTTATAACATGTGATATTTAATTCATGTGTTTTGTTGCTAGTTGAATATATATGATTATTATTGTTAATTAATAATGCTTGTGTTTTATAGTTAAAAATTGTTTTAAAAATAGTAAAAAGATTAAATTTAAAAAATTTAATTAAAGAGGGTTTAAATTGTAAATGTTAAATAAGTAAAGTGTAACAAAAACCCAACCCTAGCCCCCATACCCCCCTTGCGGCCGTGAACCACCCCCACACACCCCGCTTTTGCAATTTCAAGCTTTAGACCAAGAACAAATCAATTTTCGCTTAGTGCAATCATTCCAACATGTAGTAGTGACAATTCTTGATTATTACTCGAGTACAGGTAACATTTTGATTAGTTTTTCATAGTTTTTGATTCAAGAAGAAACCTAGTTCAATTAACATGATTAAGGTCGAAATTGATGTTCTTTGATGATGTTTTTATGTTAGTTGTATTGCATTGATGTTAGTTTACGTGGATTATACAAGAAATTCATGGAATTTAGTTGTTGTTCATACCTTATTATAAATGATAACTTTTATGCATGACATTTGGGAATTATGATGAATCGATGATGTTTATTATGTCTAGATGATTGTTATGAACTTGATTAGATATAAAGTTGTTGAATTTATGAATGTGTTGGATGATAGATTGATCTTGAGTGTTACTTTTCTGAAAAGGAAATTTTATTGATGTGAATCATTAAATGTTGTGAATTGGGCATGTTTATGATGTTAGGATCATGCTAGAATGATTGTCTGTGATGTCTCATGTGTTAGAATGTGTTAATTAGGTTGTATAGATACTTGATGGATTACTTGGAAATCTAGGTTTTATGGAATATTTCAAAAGTGTTGAGTTTATGTTAGGAGGTTACGAAATCATGTTTGGGATTATAATAGATCATTGTTATGTATGTCAGTTGGTATGAATCTTGTTGAGTAAGGTCATAAGGATCATCATACACACGTGCAAATCTGAGACAGTTACTTATTAGGATTGATAGGGTTTAGGGTGTGAAGTGAATGGCTTCACATGGCATGTTGTGCATGATTAAACTTAATGTATGATTTATTAGTTATAATGTAATTATATTTATGTTGAGCATGATATTTGATTTAGATTCACATGTGTTGTATGATAATCTATGTTGGTATGATGATCTTGATAGAACTTAAGCCTGATGATGTGGCATACATGGATAACTTATATGATACTCATGTGTAATAAATTGCTATACTTGTTCAAACTAGATTTCAACTAGCATGTCACAAATGAGTCAAATGGGTCAACTAAGTCAAATGAGTCTTTATTTTCCAAAACCCTTAGGTCAACGTGTTTATTAAGCCCTTAATGTTATTAAAATCTGGTTACACGTACTTATGTACTCGTGTGTTCTAGATAACCTTTGACGGGTTGTCTTTCCACTAACTGTTAGCTCTATATTATTGTTCATTTACGCACCAGGTGACTTCAACGCCCCACTTTTATTTACTCTGTTTTTGGGGGAGAAAGCATACTTTATTTTAAAACGCTTGATTTCAATTGTCCGTTTACTTGATTTTGATTATTTGTACATTAGTATTTAATTCGTAGATATGAATAAAAATTATATTGACAACTTTGTTTCGGATAAATAATAAAGTCGAAATATTGATATAACTTAGCACATCATAAAGACAAATTAGATTTTATAAACCATCATATTTTTATGATTATAAGAGAAAAACAATATAAAACTAAAAAACTTGAAACAGTTTTGATAGCTTGTAAAATTTTAGTTTGATGTCTTGTATATTATTACACATTTTTACTTATCACTAAAATTATTTTTATTTTGTAAATAACTATTAAAACTACATAAAATACTATTACTATTATTATTATTTACTATTATTATTATTATTCTTGTTGTTGTTGTTATTGTTGCTGTTGCTGTTGTTGCTGTTGCTGCTGTTGTTGTTGATGTTGTTGCTGTTGTTGCTGTTATTGTTGTTGTTGTTGTTGTTGTTGTTGTTGTTGTTGTTGTTATTGCTGCTGCTGTTGTTACTGTTGTTGTTGTTGTTGTTATTGTTGTTACATTCAATGAATTCATATGTATTAAAAAATTATATTAAAATTAACCATAATATTAACATACTAACCCTATAGATATCTTAATGTCAAAATAAAATATTTATTTTGACATGGTAAAATGCTTTACAAATTGTATAGATAATGTAAATATTCATTATTGTTTTCTATATGTTACATAATAATGAATTGACTCACATGATTCGCAGGTGCTACTAAGTCTCTTTTTCGACCAACCTTAAATACTGATTATATTAATATTATTATTTATTATTACTACTATTATTATTATTATTATTATTATTATTATAACTATGTAAATATTTGGTCAATAGTATTTATTTAATAATATAATACTTAATTTACATAGTAAAAATATAAATGAAAAATATAAAATAATGTTAATTTAAATTATTATAAATTAAGTAATACTTAATATAGTGAATTTAATCATATACATTAACTCATGTATTAATGAGAATACGTTTATTAAATGAGGATAGTTTAGGAACATTTACATAAAACACTTGTACCATCTACTTAAATAGTTGTTCTAGGTATCTTACAAAAACAGAAAATTACCAATCTACTCATGGGTTTTGTATATATATTAGTAGAGATAGTTATAATCATGTACTCATCATCAATATAAATGAAAAAGTATTTTTATTACAATAGTTTGATTGAATATACATTGATGAAGCGATACATGAACTTTGATTATTAAAACTTTCAAGAATATGAGGTGTTAGGTAAACTAAAAGCAAAACAAAGAAATAATGTATTAGAAGAAAGATGTTTTTGTTATAATACTCATTAGGGGTATTCAAAATTGGATATTCAAAATTCGGATATCCTAATTTCGGATATCCAAGAATTTTGGATAGTGGATTTCACTTTCAGAATCCGTATCCAAATTCTAATTTTTTTTGTATCATTTAATATATTTTATAAATTTAATATTTTATTAAAAAAATTCCAAATCTTATGAAGTTTTGATAAAAATCTCCGAAATTTCTAATTCATATTTATTATTTAATATTTTTAGAAAGATATTTTGAATAATTCAGATGCCCGAACATCCAAAAATCCTTTAAATCATTATCCGAATATGAAATTTCAAATATTTTGGATACGGTTTTGGACACATATATTTTTGAACACCCCTAATACACATATATACATATATAAGTAAGAAACTTGACTAAATGATAATTCTACATAGTAATATCTTAACATGTAACTCAAATATATCCATAATAATTTAAATATTATTGCAAACTAAAATTTTAATATATTAAAGGACATTTCATCAAATAATACACACGTGTTGTGGTAATGGTGTGCATAGATCTAAAAAGTCTAAAAAGGATTCTAGGCTTCACATATGTCATTCTATTATTATAAAAATGATAAACTTCTGGTTATTATATCAAATATGTAAGGTATTATAGCATCAAATATCTGCGTTGTTTCAAATAATTTTAATAATTTATTATATATATTTATAATTATGTTTTATATTTAAATCATTTTGTGTAATTTGTGTCATTGTTTTTTTTATAAAATATAAACTTATTGTTATCTTTTCATTGTGTTTTGCAATTACAATTACATAATAATTTTATTTTATCAATGTGTTTTTAAAATATTACAGTGTTTAGGATAACACAATCACGAGTACCACAATGAAAATTTTTGTCATTGTATTTTACATTTTATATAATTTTGTATTGTTTTCTTATGGTTTTTAACGTATTAAATTAATTAGTTGAAAGTTTATTATTGTGTTTTACATACTAAAACTAACTACATTGTTATTTTATCATTATAATTTTATTTCAAATTTATCATTCTAGAAAAACACAATAACTAATGAAAATACACAATTAACTGCATTAAATACACCAAGATGGACATATTTCGTATGAGCTGAAAAAATGCAAAAAAATATTATCATTTTATATAAAAAAATACTTTACTCGTTTTAAATATAATAAATATTTTTTATGGTGTAATTTTTATAAAATAATATTTTATATATAAAAGTTATAAACATTTAAAATGAAATAACTTGAAAAAGTTCAATAAAAATGTTGATGTCTAAAGTACCATCTAACAAACTTATTTCTCATGGCTTGATTTGGTTTTTATTTATGTTAAAACCAAAACCAAAACTAAAACCAAAAATTAGTTTTTTATTTGAATAAGCTTTAATCCAAGTAGTCGGTTTTTGTACATGTTGCTACGTTATTTTTGTTAAGTTATTTAGATTTTATGAACACATCTCGTGTGTCATTCCAAACATCCATTATAATCGTGTGTGTAGTTTAAAAAAGCAACATATAAACGACAGGTGAGTTCATCACCACAAAAAAAAAAGAAAAATGTAAAATATTTTTCCTCAATATTAATATATAATATATTTATGGATATTAATAACAAATTTATAGACTAGATTCCCCCGTTTCAGGTTTTTTTTTTATAAAAAGAACCTAAAAAAGTGGTAATTGGTGGGTGGGACCCAGAACAAACAATGGCACCTTGTTGGGTAGATGAGCTGGTAACCCCCCTCCCCTCCTCCCCCTCTATAAAATCAACTCACATCCCACCTCGTCGATGACGAGAAAACCCTCACACCCCCACCCCCCATCTCTATCTCTATCTATATTCTATATCTATATATCTATATATACACACATCCCCTGTGTTTTGTGTGTGTATATCCGCAGCCGTCGTCGCTCCTTTGGATTTGTTCTCTTGAATCCTCACAAGATTCCCTTTCAATACATCTTTCATCTTCTTCAATCCATACACTTTCCTTTCAAACCCCAGATCTGAATAATAACAATACTAATAATAATGTCGGTGGCTTTCAATCATGCGGTTCAGGCTCGACCCGATTCGACCCTTACCCAACCGTTTTCCACCCGTATGGTGACCGGGTTAGCCCGGGTTGGGGTTGGGCGGAAGTGGGCTAGCCGTGGCTCGGTGGCGAAGCAATCGAGTCTGTTGGGGAAGAAGTTTTTAGGGGCCAGGGTGGTCCGTGGGTCCGAGGCGGTTCGTAATTTGAAACCAGAGGGTGTGAACCGTCGTGTGGTGGTTCGGTCGGTGTTGTCGCTGGTGCCTGAGAAGCCGTTAGGGTTGTATGATCCGTCTTTTGATAAGGATTCATGTGGGGTTGGGTTTGTTGCTGAGTTATCCGGTGTAGGTAACCGTAAAACGGTATGTATCGCTTTCATTTCGCTTTTGAAATTTGTGTTCATCAATTGTTATTAATTAGTTAATTATGAGATTAACGATTCATGTGGGGTTGTTCGTAATCGGTGATTGTTGTAGGTTACTGATGCGATTGAGATGTTGGTGCGTATGTCACATAGAGGTGCTTGTGGATGCGAGACCAACACCGGTGACGGTGCCGGAATTCTCGTCGGACTTCCACATGATTTCTTCAAGGAGGTATGTAACTTTATATCTACATCTTTTTATGTTTTCTTTTCTTTTTTTTATTTTTTATTTTTTCAATGGTGTGCATATGAAGATAGTAATTGGGAATTTAGCAAATCTTGTTTGCATGTGAGTTTTTTAAGTGATTATTGCTGTTCTTATTATCAGACAGATAATCAGTTGTTTTAGTTAAATGTTTTTATCTGATTATTGTATATAACATTCAGTTAATACATAATAATTAGAGAGATAGTCAGAATTAGAATAAGTTTTTGCAAAATCCATGATCTTGGGCCTATAAGCTGTGAAATTAAGCATCTGTTAACTTTAATTTTGTTTTGATGGATTAGTAAAAATTTTGGAAGTTTTGTTGATTTTAATTAGAATAAGTTTTTGCAAAATCCATGATCTTGTTATTTTTTACTGAATCAGGTAGCAAAGGATGAGGGGTTTGAGCTACCACCACCAGGTGAATATGCAGTGGGCATGTTCTTCTTGCCTACTTCTGAAACTAGAAGGGAGCAAAGCAAGATTGTGTTTACAAAGGTACTCAACGATCTAAATGATGAAATAATAATAATAATATTATTATTATTTATTTTATATCTCAGAGAAGGTTTCTTGATCTTTATATGGTTTATGTTGGATTTTGTTAAGAAGTTTAATGATTTTGTATGCAGGTTGCTGAATCACTTGGGCACACAGTTCTTGGCTGGCGCAGTGTCCCGACAGATAATTCTGGTTTGGGTAAATCGGCTTTACAAACCGAACCTGTTATAGAACAAGTGTTCCTCACACCCACTTCCAGGTCAAAAGTCGATTTTGAGCGGCAGGTATATATTATTTTTCTTACATTTTTTCACTTTAACTGTTTTAAATGTGGATTGGGCTTAATCTTGTTATTAACTGGTATTTGCAGATGTACATACTAAGAAGGGTTTCAATGGTAGCCATCCGGGCTGCATTGAATCTCCAACATGGTGGGGTCAGGGACTTCTATATATGTTCTTTATCATCTAGGTTTGTTTGATTCCTTGAGATTATTGGTTATTTTTCGTTGTATTATATGTGGGTCGTTAAATCTAGACGATTATTTTTGGATGCAGAACCATTGTATATAAAGGTCAATTAAAACCGAACCAGTTGAAAGATTACTATCATGCGGATCTTGGGAATGAAAGGTTTACGAGCTACATGGCACTGGTAAATATTTTTTTTCATAACTTTGATTCTTTGTCTGCTGACTTCACACTTAACAACAGCATTGGATCAACCGGTTAACGGGAGAGAGATGCAAATGTTGAGGAATGACTCTGAGGCATTCTTTGATTAATTTATGAAATTCGATTGGGATGCTGGATTGGATTCTTCAGTGGTGAGTTGGCATTAAGAAGTACATCATGTTTCCAAAACTTGATGCAGTGTTCTGCTCACTTCTTGAAGATGAGACCTGTGTTCACCAGCTGTATATAGGGTTCATTGACATCCATGTGTACTTTGATGCAAACTTTTACTGCCATTTTGACAATATTATGGATTAAAAAGTTTTTGGTTTTGTGGTCTGGTGCAGATTCATTCTCGATTCTCAACCAACACTTTTCCTAGCTGGGATCGTGCTCAACCTATGCGGGTTCTTGGACATAATGGTGAAATTAACACACTTAGAGGAAATGTTAACTGGTAAGTCCATTACTTTGCACTCTTACATGTCCAATAATGTTCAAAAATTAAATAAATATACAATTGTTGTATGTTTCTATTTTAAAAGGATGAAGGCACGTGAAGGTCTTTTAAAATGCAAAGAGCTTGGCCTCTCAAAGAATGAGATGAAGAAACTTCTTCCCATCGTAGATGCCAGCTCATCCGATTCAGGTGCCTTTGACGGTGTTTTGGAGCTTTTAGTGCGAGCTGGCAGAAGTCTTCCTGAGGCTGTTATGATGATGATCCCTGAAGCATGGCAAAATGACAAGAATATGGATCCTCAGAGGAAGGCTTTATACGAATATTGCTCAGCTTTAATGGAGCCATGGGATGGACCCGCCCTAGTTTCATGTATGATTGCCATTTCACCGTCACACTTGATTGTTTATTTGAACATTTACTTTTTGCTTACTTAAAGTATATGTGCAGTTACTGATGGTCGGTACCTTGGAGCTACACTGGACCGAAATGGACTGCGGCCGGGTCGGTTCTATGTTACTCACAGTGGGCGGGTTGTAATGGCAAGTGAAGTTGGAGTTGTGGATATTCCACCAGAAGATGTTTCTAGAAAAGGAAGACTTAACCCTGGAATGATGCTTCTTGTTGACTTTGAGAAACATATCGTTGTAGATGATGAAGCTTTGAAACAACAATATTCACTTGCAAGACCGTATGGCAAGTGGCTTGAAAAGCAAAAGATAGAACTGAAAAACATTGTGGAATCTGTTAATAAATCTTCACGAACTTGCCCTCCCATTGCGGGGGTGTCAAAGGTGAAACTGTCTTCTTTAGGAGTGTGTGTATTTGCTTTGGAAGTGATATATGATATTGAATAACCAGAATCATATAATTATACGTAATAGAACTCATTCGTAGTAAATGTGGTTCTGTTTAAAGTAGTTCTAATTCTATTATTTTGCAAAGTAACAGATAAAAGAAAGGTGACTTTTTTATGAATTAAAAGGATGTAGATTTTTTGAGAGTGGGAATAGAAGTCTAACAACTTAAGGGGTAAATAATTAACTAGATTTACTGTCATTTCTGTTGCAGTTTATATGAAACAACCAGAAGCAAATTATGTTTTTCATCCTAGTCTTTCTTCTTGAGCAATTATATTGACTTTCATAATTTCATTGTTTTAGGATTCTTCTGAGGATATGGGTATCCAGGGTCTCCTGGCTCCATTGAAGGCTTTTGGGTATGAATCTTTTTTTGTTTTATTGGTTATTATATCTTGAAAAATTTTATGTTTGTTTTATTTAAACATGGATATGTAATCATGCAGTTATACAATTGAATCCTTGGAGATGCTTTTACTACCAATGGCTAAAGATGGTGTTGAGGCACTTGGTTCAATGGGAAACGATGCTCCATTGGCTGTGATGTCTAACAGAGAGAAGCTAACATTCGAGTATTTCAAACAAATGTTTGCACAGGTTACAAACCCACCAATTGATCCTATAAGAGAGAAAATTGTAACATCCATGGAATGCATGGTGGGTCCAGAAGGTGATCTTACAGAAACAACAGAGGAGCAATGCCATCGTCTTTCACTAAAAGGCCCACTTCTATCTATTGAAGAGATGGAGTCCATTAAAAATATGAACTACAGAGGCTGGAGAAGCAAAGTTCTTGATATAACCTACCCTAAAGAACTTGGCAAAAAGGGTTTGGAGGAAACACTAGATAGGATCTGTTCTGAGGCACATGATGCTATTAAAGAGGGCTACACTACATTGGTGCTTTCTGACAGAGGTAAACCATTTGAAAATCTAGAAGTGGCAATATGGGTGGTCAACATCTATATTTTGGTGTGGGTCAAAACTCAAAACATGTCAAACCTGGTTGACACATATCTGTTGTTGTGTTGAACTAAGGCTATCTTATGCATAAATAATGCCTTCACTATTCAAAAACTCAAAACAGGTCAAACCTGTTTCAATAGTTTTAATTATATTAATCTTGTTTGTTAAACAAGTTTATGTTGTTTGCATTACAACCGAATCTTGGGTGACTTTTGACCCATGTAAGTTATTTGACCTGCTTGTGATAAAGCAACCTAAATCGACACACTTATACACATGAAATGAACGCGTACTAGATAATTTGACTTCTTTTGTTTTTATGTCAATGCAGGCTTTTCATCAAAGCGAGTGGCAGTAAGCTCTCTTTTAGCAGTTGGTGCGGTTCACCATCATTTGGTCAAGAAGCTTGAAAGAACCAGGGTTGCCTTAATGCTAGAATCTGCCGAGCCACGTGAAGTGCACCATTTCTGTACACTTGTTGGGTTTGGTGTTGATGCCATTTGCCCCTATTTAGCAGTTGAAGCCATTTGGAGGTTACAAGTTGATGGTAAAATCCCGCCAAAATCAAACGGCGAGTTCCACACAAAAGAGGAATTAGTTAAAAAATACTACAAAGCAAGTCATTATGGAATGCAAAAAGTTCTTGCCAAAATGGGAATTTCAACCTTAGCCTCATACAAGGGTGCACAGATCTTTGAAGCAGTTGGGTTATCAAGTGAAGTAATGGAAAGATGCTTTGCTGGCACTCCGAGTAGAGTTGAAGGAGCAACATTTGAAGCACTTGCTGGTGATGCGCTTAATTTGCATGATTTAGGGTTTCCAACACGCAGGTTTCCACCGAACAGCGCAGAAGCTGTTGCTTTACCTAATCCTGGTGAGTACCATTGGAGGAAAGGCGGCGAAGTTCATTTGAATGACCCTTTAGCTATTGCAAAATTGCAAGAAGCTGCTAGGGGTAACAGTGTTGCTGCGTATAAAGAATACTCGAAACGTATTTATGAATTAAACAAAACATGTAATCTTCGTGGGCTTTTAAAGTTTAAAGAGGGAAGCACTAAGGTTCCTTTGGATGAGGTTGAACCTGCTAGTGAAATAGTGAAACGCTTCTGTACTGGTGCTATGAGTTATGGGTCAATATCCTTGGAGGCTCACACCACCCTTGCCGTTGCTATGAACAAAATGGGAGGCAAATCAAACACAGGTATGTACCTCAAATGTCTACTGTCAGGTATTGGAGAGGGTCAGGTAATGGATTAAAAAGATTCGTGTTGATATGGATTTTTTTGAAATGGGCTGGGTTCGCCAGCAAAACAGTTGATATAAATAACAAATTTGGTAACGATGAATTCAAAATCTGATTACAATAGTAATGTAAACCTTTGAATAAAATAAACTCAGGAGGTTATAGCATTATAATTAGAACTTCAGGCCACTTTCAACCTTTTTGGCACAATCGTAACTAAATAGGTTGACAATGCAATCTGTAATTATTCAGGGTAGGACGTTAAAGATCCGCAACATGGTTTTGTTATATTTTGAAAAAAGTCAATTAACTTATTATTGGAACAAATTTTGTAGGGGAAGGAGGTGAAAATCCATCTCGTTTGGTACCGCTTCCAGATGGATCAATGAACCCCAAAAGGAGTGCAATCAAGCAGGTTGCTAGTGGACGATTTGGGGTTTCAAGTTATTACCTTACAAATGCTGATGAATTGCAGATCAAGATGGCTCAGGTATAATTTCTTAATCATTTTCTAAAACTGAGTCTCCTCCCAGTGAATTAGTTGATGCATGTTGTGGTTAGCCCACACTATATTCCAGTTGGAACAAAAGTTCCTCTTGTTTATGAGTTTATGTTAATGGGCAGATGATGGTGAATTTGCATCTTTAAGTGATTACACACATTTGGCATTTGGTGAGGTTAAATAAGCCACAATTGTTTATTGTGTGTCGATGATTATATTACTTAACTTTTAGTTTTATTAATGTCACAGGGAGCAAAGCCTGGTGAAGGTGGTGAACTTCCAGGTCACAAAGTTATTGGAGATATTGCTGTCACAAGGAATTCGACTGCTGGTGTTGGATTAATCAGTCCTCCTCCACATCATGATATCTATTCAATTGAAGATCTTGCCCAATTAATTCATGATCTAAAGGTAATAACTTTAGTAAAATATTATTTCATTTGTACAACTTGATTAAGTTTGTTTGACACTTGTATTTGATTACTGTAGAATGCGAATCCTTCTGCTCGAGTAAGTGTGAAGTTGGTTTCTGAAGCTGGTGTGGGTGTGATTGCTAGTGGTGTGGTCAAGGGCCATGCAGACCATGTCTTGATCTCAGGTCATGATGGTGGAACCGGTGCTTCCCGGTGGACTGGGATCAAGAATGCTGGGTTGCCATGGGAGCTTGGTCTAGCTGAGACACACCAAACTCTAGTTGCAAACGACCTTCGTGGTCGAACTACATTACAGACAGATGGTCAACTGAAAACCGGGAGAGATGTAGCCATTGCTGCCCTTCTTGGTGCCGAGGAATTTGGTTTCAGTACAGCCCCACTTATCACCCTTGGTTGCATCATGATGAGAAAATGTCATAAAAACACTTGTCCTGTTGGGATAGCTACCCAAGATCCTGTTCTTCGTGAGAAATTTGCAGGGGAACCTGAGCATGTAATCAATTTCTTCTTCATGTTAGCAGAGGAAATGAGGGAAATCATGGCTGAGATGGGTTTTCGATCTGTTAATGAAATGGTGGGACGTGCAGATATGCTTGAAGTTGATAAAGATTTACTAAAACACAACGAGAAGTTAAAAAACATTGATCTATCATTATTACTTCGACCAGCAGCTGATATCCGTCCTGATGCCGCCCAAATTTGTGTACAAAAACAAGATCATGGGCTAGACATGGCTCTTGATCAACAGTTAATAACTCTTGCGAAACCGGCTTTAGAAAAGGCTCTACCTGTATACATTGAATCACCGATTTGCAATGTGAACCGTGCTGTTGGGACGATGCTTAGCCATGAAGTAACTAAACGGTACCACTTGGCGGGACTTCCAGCCGACACCATCCACATTAAACTTAATGGAAGCGCTGGCCAGAGTATTGGAGCCTTTCTCTGCCCGGGAATTTTGCTCGAGCTTGAAGGTGACAGCAATGATTATGTTGGGAAAGGGTTGTCAGGTGGCAAGATTGTTGTTTATCCTCCTAAAGGAAGTGGGTTTGACCCAAAAGAAAACATTGTTATTGGGAATGTGGCTCTTTATGGTGCAACGAGTGGGGAAGCTTATTTTAATGGTATGGCAGCAGAGCGATTCTGTGTTAGAAATTCTGGGGCTAAAACAGTGGTGGAAGGCGTTGGTGATCACGGATGTGAATACATGACGGGCGGGATTGTTGTCATATTGGGCAAAACCGGGAGAAACTTTGCTGCTGGGATGAGTGGTGGAATCGCCTATGTTCTTGATGTTGACTCCAAATTCCGGTCAAGGTGTAACTCTGAGCTTGTTGATCTTGACAAGGTTGAAGAAGAGGATGATATTACAACTCTAAGAATGATGATTCAGCAACACCAACGACACACAAACAGTCAGCTGGCGAAGGAAGTACTCGCTGACTTTGACAATCTTTTGCCGAAATTTATCAAGGTTTTCCCAAGAGATTATAAGCGTATTCTTGCTACCATGAAAGAAAAAGAAATCGCCAAAAAAGCTGCAGAGATGGTTCCTGAAGAAGCTGATATTCGAGAGGAAGACGAGCTGAAAGAAAAAGATGCTTTTGAAGAACTTAAAAAAATGGCAGCCAAGTCATTGAGCGAGTCGGTCAAGATTCAGGTCAAAGAGATGGTTAGTGAGCTCAAAGAGGCTGAGAAGGCTGAACCCGCCGCCAGACCATCCCGTGTTGAAGACGCAGTCAAACACCGTGGCTTTGTTGCTTATGAGCGTGAGGGGGTATCATACCGTGACCCGACTGTTCGGATTGAAGATTGGAATGAAGTTATGGAAGAGACAAAACCTGGCCCGCTTTTGAAAACTCAATCTGCACGGTGTATGGATTGTGGTACGCCTTTTTGTCATCAGGTAAAAGCGGCTTCAATTCATTTTGCTTGGTTGTATTCAATTTGCTCTGTTTATTGAACTTTGTAAATTATTGCAGGATAACTCAGGCTGTCCTCTTGGCAACAAAATTCCAGAATTCAATGAGCTGGTCTATCAGAACAGATGGCGTGAGGCATTAGATCGACTTCTTGAAACGAATAACTTCCCAGAGTTCACGGGCCGGGTCTGCCCAGCTCCGTGTGAAGGCTCTTGTGTGCTCGGTATAATTGAAAATCCAGTCTCGATTAAAAACATCGAGTGCTCGATTATAGACAAAGCCTTTGATGAAGGATGGATGGTGCCCAGACCTCCCCTCAAGAGAAGCGGGTACTTTTTACTTTCTTTTGCATCGACTCTTTTCGTATTGCGTTTTCGTTTCTGACTAATTCAATTTTCAACAGGAAAAAAGTAGCTATTGTTGGAAGTGGTCCTGCAGGGTTAGCTGCAGCTGATCAACTCAATAGGATGGGTCATACAGTTACCGTGTTTGAGCGTGCTGACCGAATTGGTGGACTCATGATGTATGGTGTTCCTAACATGAAGGCTGACAAAATCGATGTGGTTCAAAGAAGAGTTGACTTGATGGCTAAGGAAGGTGTGAATTTTGTGGTCAGTGCCAATGTAGGAACTGATCCATCATATTCCGTTGAAAAGCTTCGTGAAGACAATGATGCTGTTATTTTAGCCGTCGGATCAACAAAGCCAAGGTTCATTTATATTTTATTATTACATTATCAAATTTTAGTAGATTATTTCCTTGTGGGTACAGTAGAATTAATATAAAATTTATGTTACAGGGACCTTCCTGTTCCGGGACGGGAGCTCTCGGGGGTACATTTTGCTATGGAATTTTTGCATGCAAATACTAAAAGCTTGTTAGATAGCAACCTCGAGGATGGTAATTATATCTCCGCCAAGGGTAAAAAGGTAATTGTAATCGGAGGTGGTGACACTGGTACAGATTGTATTGGAACATCTATACGACATGGTTGCACCAGCATTGTAAACCTAGAGCTTCTTCCCCAGCCACCACAAACCCGAGCACCTGGCAACCCCTGGCCACAGGTTCACACATCTTATTATACTCTTATTCCCCTAATTACAACTACATTTAGCCAACAGTTTCTTACTTTTGTCTTGATTGACGTGCAGTGGCCTCGTGTGTTCCGTGTAGATTATGGACACCAAGAAGCAGCCACAAAATTCGGGAAAGACCCACGATCGTATGAAGTGTTGACTAAAAGGTTCATTAGTGACGACAATGGATCAGTAAAAGGGGTTGAGGTGGTGCGGGTTCATTGGGAGAAGGATGAGACCGGCCGCTTCCAGTTCAAGGAGGTCGAGGGTTCTGAAGAGATTCTCGAGGCTGACCTTGTTTTGCTAGCCATGGGCTTCCTCGGTCCCGAATCGGTTAGTACTTTTGTGGTTCTGTTTGTCAGAAGTTACCTTAATGTTGTGATAATACCTGTTTACTAATGGTTTTGTATTCTGTTGTGACAGACAATTCTGGACAAATTGGGATTGGAGAAGGACGGGAGATCGAATGTGAAGGCGGAGTACGGGCGGTTCTCGACGAACGTGGAGGGCGTGTTTGCGGCGGGTGATTGCCGGAGAGGGCAGTCGTTGGTGGTGTGGGCCATCTCGGAGGGGCGGCAGGCGGCAGAACAGGTGGATAAGTTTTTGTTGAAAGACGAGAAGGATGTCGAAAGCAGATCACAAGAGAAGGGGAAGGAGCAACAAGCAGTTCGGACATTATAGAAAAATGAAAGGGGGGTTATAGAGAAGAAGGTGGTGTTTTTGTGTGGAAGTTAGTTTTATATCCCTTTGTTTCAGGCTATATGCTGCTGTTTATAGCTTCTTTTCCCTTTTTCTTCTTATTATTATTGGTTTTTTGCTTGTTTTGAACTTTGGAAAAATAAATGTACAGATGAATCTGTTTTGGTTTTGTTTTGTTATTTGTGTGAGATACCCTTTTACTATCCCGTCATCCTCAGCGCTCAAGCGATTGAGGTGAGGTGAAATATCTAAGAATTCGTTAAAATAGGGAAGTTTTGAGTTTAAGTGTTATCTGTTAAAAAAATAAGTTTCAGGTTGGGCTAGTATCTTGTTAGTAATTCTTCGGCTATGGATGGTTTTGGATTCCGTTATTCAAGTAACAGAGATGATTGGTTGGGCTAGTAACTAGTAAGTGATTATTTAGCCATTAAAAAGGGTATCTTTTTACTTGGTCCATTTGTTATGTTTAAATGGATCGGCGGTGGGGATTTCTAAATTCGTTAAAAATATTTATCTGCCACTCTAGTCCGTTAGATAAAGCTTGAACTATGACTCAACATGCCAAAGAACAATTGAGCAAGTAGTAGACAAATGCTGGGGTTGTGACACATAGCAGGTCTGTGTTATGTTTTTTTGGGGTATTGACATATGGTGGGGTTCGTAAGTATCTAACAAAATCAGGCTTCACCAATTACACAAGTTGATAACATAAAGATTAAAGATGCCAAAGATCGTGCACAGGATCAGCACTTGTGACAAATGCTTATAAAATAAGAGAGAAAACAATCACTATCTGTTATATGGAGTAGTTATGATGTAAATAAGTTGAGTAATTATGTTTTCGCTTATGGAATTAATACACATCGATCGCATGAATGTAGGAGAATGAATATTTTACATCCATTTCTTCTTCATAATTCTCCCTTTTCTAGTTTAACCCTATTGGTTGTACTAAACACGAGAGCAACAAATTAAACAAATAAAAATTCAAATTTGGAAACATGAATACGATCAAACATACAAATTAACTACCTAGGTAGTAATCTAATTAACATTTAATGACATAAAAATGATAACTCGTATAACTATCTTTACAAAATTATGAATCTAACGTCAACTACTATGTTCTTACTCCTAAGAAAAACAAAGACATGTGAAGCACAATATAACTGTGTTAAAATGTCTAACGGAAGATTACCATTTATTTACTACCATAATGTCATGAAAGATTGTATTCTACAACCCCAAGAAGAAACAATCTAATCAAATCCAAATAAATACCTTAAAATACTAACACCAAAAATGAAAGCAAAACCATGTTCTCACGAAATCAAAACCTAACAAGCAATAGGTAGAAATAGAGGTGTTCATCGAATCGGATAACGGATTATTCGAATTTGAAAATTTTAGCACCCTATCCGAAATCTGATCCGATCCAAATAAGGATATTTATATCCGATCTGAATCTATTCGAATTCAATTCGGATAGGATTCGGATATATCCGAATAATACGAATTTATCCGAATAAACTAAATATACCAAATAACATTTTTTTTACAATTTTTTGTTTCAATTTACTTTTTTTTTAATTTTGTATTCTTAACGTTTTATTAATTTTAAATCACAATAAAAGGTATAAACTAGAAAATGTAATTTTGACTTGAACACGAATTCAAAATTAAACATATAATAGGTAACTGTATAGAACCAAAAAATTAGAATCTCTAATGAGAACAACAATTGATTATTGCATAACTGTTTAGATTAGAGCACTAGAATGTGTCAAGATTCTTGAGTATTGAGTTATGCATAACAAATTACATATGTGTTATGCATCACATTAGCAATTATCACAAGTTAAGGCTATATATCATTAAAATTCACCACGATTCATCGATGGGGAGCCACTCGGTGGTCTATGGTGTTGGTGAGAGGATTCTTTGTTAGAAAGACATTATTAAAACGATACGTTATATCATCCATAATTGCGATGTATGTATGAGAGCCAAACACAAGAATATGGCTTCACCTGGGCTATCAATATTCAATTTGCCTAATTTTGTTATCACAACTAGTTGGTACTAGTACCGTTAAAAAAACTACCTAATCAGTGTGGTACCAAAAAGTAATTCTTTTACCATTATCATAGAAATTTTGGACATTTTTTATGTTTTATGTTTTAAATTTAAGATTACGTATGTTTTCTTATACAACTTTGAATGTTTGTATATTTAGTTCATAAATTAGTATTCAAGAACCATGTAAAACATATTTTTAATATTAAAGGAAAGAAACACAAAAGTGATTCCAAATTAGTAAATGTTGGATTAGGGTTATGGATTAACATGACTTTTCTATTTGATCAGTGTTTAACAAATGTAAAATCTAAGTTAACAACTAACTATCAAATAGAAATACTTTGAGTATAGATAAGTACACAAGTTTTTTTTCAAAGTATTCACTTAACTAATTAAAGTTAACTACAAAGAGTAATGTTCAGCATATTCATAAGTGGCTTGATCAAGTTTACCTCTACTATATATGTATGAGGGTTTCATACTATGAAATCTAAACAATAAGAATAATTTTTCATATGTCCAGAACGTACAACAAGATAGACAATCACCACATCAGAGTTAGGCAGTTTGAGTACTATGTTGTCTCTAAATGTTAGAACACATCAGCAATTGAGACAGGCAATCTTGTCTTGTGTAACAATTGATCAGCAGCTCATGGAGTTCAGTGCTGATCAGTAACAATCTATTAGTAGCAACTTAAGACCATTAGAAAATATTAAGCCAAATATGTACATTTTTAGAACTTAACGTGTCTACAAGCGTTTTATGTGCTATTCTTAGTTCAAGCTAACATTTAACTCAAAGTCCATATTTAGTCCACAAGATAAAGTTCACGTCAAAGTTAATGGTCAACGCATATGTTTTGGTGGCGGATGATATGTTGGGCCATTTAAAGTAACAACCAAAGTTGGATATGTAGCTTACAAATTAAGATTTCCTGAGACAATAAGCAAGTACATGATACAGTTCATATATCTAGACTAAAGAAATATTTAGTAGATGAAGACATACAAAAAGATAAGGAAACTATGTCACAAGATAATTCCTTTGGTAGATATTAAATATGATGCACGTCATGGTCCAAAATACACACAGGAATTAGGGAAGGATATAAGAAATAAATATCCTCAACTCCTTAAGAAACATAAATACTTTAAGGATGAAATTTTATAAGAAAGGAACCCTTTCTAAAATCAGGAGACATAACGAAACATAATAATTAGAGTTACAGACTACAATGTGAAAGCTCAAGATATGAACTGTAACAAAGATTGAAGATGACTACAACATGACAACTAAGGAGTCAACCGATCACTTACAAGTGTCATAATGACATCGATGGACGAACTAACATATGACTAGTGACTCAGCATCGATCTAGACTACAACATGCCGTTTTTATGGGCCGAAGTGGATGGGGTGGTTCAGGCGCGTCTAGAGAGCTAACATGTGTCCCAATTAACCACCCTAAGTCATTGCAGACCGCATGGAATTTCTTTTGTACTCCTTAATGGAAATAATTCAGGCATTATAGATAGAAACCCAATTTTTAAGGAAATTGATTTATAGTTCTTTAAATCTCTCTTTTTAAATCATTAATTATAAGGCTTTGGATATGTAGGATCAGTTTTAATAACTCAACACAAGTATTCTCTCTTGAACTCACTAAGTCACACCCGAATGATGAAACAAAGTCCTTTAGATATACTAAGTAAACAAGACACAAGAAATGGTTTTCAAGATACTTACAAGCATATTACTTCTCAAATCAACGTTTTACAAGACTCTTACAAGCATACAAATAAGTTTACAAGAAAACTATATATACTACTATCTACAACTGGTTATACTTAGATTGCTAACTGGGAACTACTGCTAAACAAATACTACATTGCTAGTAATAAGGTATCTAAAATAAAATACTATCCTAGATAAGGTAGACATGATAAGTCCATGACTTACCTTTTTGTTACCAACTAAATTTAGTAATTGTACTAACTAATAAACAATGAACAGTGAATGAAGTATGGTCAACTACATGGGCATGGGAAAATGCCATGTAATATTTTAGAGGTTGTAACGACTTGTTAGAAGGACCATACTAATATCCACTGATTCATAGTAGGTTCTTTTGAAGGTTAACTAGCTTCAAAAGAACAAGTTCTTCCGAAGCCATTTATACTTCAAAAGAGTCTACTTCTTTCGAGACTTCTGATGATCTTCTAGTCTTTATACTTTGGGAGCCTTTGTCTTGAAGTCTTCCAAGTGTTTGTGTTCGGAAGATGGTTTCACTTTGTCTTCAGAAGGCAGAGTTCCTTCTTTAGAAGTTCTTTTACTTTAAGCTTCGGAAGTACAATGTTTCCTTTGGAAGTCTTTATCAGTTGTACCAAAATTATTCTAAGTGTTATTTTGGTTGCACCAGCCTTATTGTCCCAACAAACTCCCCCTAGGCTGATGCTACCAAAACTTCACTGTTTTCTACTTCTCAAAACTTTCAGGACCAAGGAAAGTAAATATCTATCAGTTTCTTTGTTCTTTCCAGAGGTGGTGCTGAAAAGTTGGTACAAGTCCTTTGTAGATAAAAAATCTAGCCTGTTACTTTGGATAACATGTACCTTTTACTATGGCCCTTAGAAGAGAGTTAGTTGACATGAGTCATAGTCATTCTCTCATCTAACTATGGTTTCTAAGTTAGGTCCTTCAACCATTTGTAGGAAAGTTTTTCCTTTGATTTACCCTTCCTTTTCTACCTCCTCTCTTT
Organism: Flaveria bidentis; assembly: GCA_018326385.1. Taxonomy (NCBI): domain Eukaryota; kingdom Viridiplantae; phylum Streptophyta; class Magnoliopsida; order Asterales; family Asteraceae; genus Flaveria; species Flaveria bidentis. The sequence continues at coordinate 20,493 of BJCM01063765.1, forward strand.
GTTTTAACTATTTTTCAATCCTTGCTCTTGCAATCAGCTCAGCAAGGGTAAGGCTGCTTAGATGATTCTGAATATGAGCAGCTGTCTAAGAGTTGGAGGGGTTTGAGAATGACTTTTATGCTAACTCAACAATGTCAAATCTGCTTGAGTCTAGTAGAGATGGAGTGTTGAGTCTGTTAAACTCACCATTCTCTTTTTCCACAACAAAATTGTGAGAAGAGTCTTCGAACCTCCATTGGACAATCTTCTTCCTAGAAATAAGGGGTTGAGTTGGTAGCTTGTTCCCCTTCATGGTGTCCAAGAGAGTCACCAGTCTTTTTCTTAGCTTCTTCTCTTCTTCATTGAGTGAATCAGAGTTAGTTTCCAAGAGTTGAAGTGCATGGTCCAGGGTTCCCTAAGGCTAATCAAGAAATGCTTCTCTTGTGAAGGAGATGGAAGAGCCATCTATGAAAGTTAATTTGGTAGAATCTTACTCACAAGAGATTTCACTTAGAGTGGTACAGTTGATGAGCTTTTTCTTGATTTCCTTAAATTCTTCCAAGGTTAGATATTTATTTGGTTTAGAGGGTGGCTTGGGTGTTGAATAGGTGGTAGTTTGTTGGGTAGAGGAGGGTTGAGTTCTGGGAAGTGTTTTGGGTTTTAGGATGGGTAGTGGAGGCGGTTGTGGTGAAGCAATAGGTAAGATAAGGGTATAATTGATAGTATAGGTTCAGGGGTATAGGGTTCGGTGGTTGGTTCAGTTTTGATTGAGAAGGTAAAGGGTGTTGGCTCATGTTTAGGTTGGGGTTGAGGTTGAGGTGCAGGTCTGGGTGTCATCCTCTGTGTACTTGGGTAAACCTCCTTCCTTCTTCCTGAGTGAATGCCAATCTTGATGTCACTGACATGTCGTTGTAGGTTCTTTTCTAACATGGGCCCATATTGTCTGCTAGAAAAGCCATGGGCTCTAAGATATGCCTTCATCCAGGCTTTGTCTCCCACCTTCTTGGTAGCCAAAAGTTGAGCTTCCTTTTCATTCTTCTTGTTCTCCCTTATCTTTTCCCTGGTTTCCCTCTTTCTCTCCTTATCCATCTGATCTTGTTCTTTGTGAAAGAGCCACAAGATCGTATCATTATTATGGGAAGTCAGTTCTTCAAGAGAATATCCCCTGGAGCATAAGAAGGCAATCAACTCATTTCTCAATTTTTTCTTTTCTTCTTCTTTCTTTCTTTTCTTCTCATCTTCTAAGACCAACATTGCTGCTTTCTATTGTTCTTTTTGTAGCAAGGTTGCCTTTTTTAGTTCTACTAATTTCTCTAGTGGAAGGAGAAGCACTTCTTCACTTGCTGCTCCTAAGTTGATAAGTCTTTCAATAACTTCCACTCTCTTCTTAATGTTGATAAGCTCCTAGGCTGCTACAACTGCTTTGCTACTTGTAGCAAGTAGCTTTCTAGTAGTGAGTCTACTTTCCTTTTACGCTTTTCCATCATTTCCTTCTCTAATAGTTCTTCCACAATTATCTTCCTCTTGCATTTTATGTATTTAGAAGCTTGAGCTATTGGAGATTCTTGTTCAGAGGGTTCGTGTTGGTGAGTGGGAAGTTGAGCTTGTGGTGATGAAGGTTCTTGAAAGAGAGGGGTTTTAAAAAAGTCTTCACTATTTATCTAAGAGGCTGATTAAAGAATTGGCTCTATGATAATAAGATATTCAGACAAGGAAGATTACCAAATGATTCCTTTCGCAACTTGAATTTCAGCTTCGGAAGATTGGATCATTGCTGCAGAAGATAGTGGTTCTTTACTACCTGTCCTTACTGATTTAGTTGCTGAGCCATCAGTCCCTATATCCCCTTCTAAATAAATCTCAGGTTCAATGTGAACCTTAGGTTGACCAAGTCCTTCTTCGGTGGTAGGTGGTGCATTCAATGTCTGAAGCTTTTCAACTCCAAAGTATGCCACAATAACATCTTGTGAAGGTTATTCAAATGAGGAGCTCATTAGAAACTTAGTTAAGAACCTATCTAGATCAAGTAGCATCCTTGGGTCCATTTGAAAGGTAATTGGATGAGGCTTGAAACAGTTAACATTTTAGTTTTAATAACTCAACACAAGTATTTAGATCAAGTATCATCCTTGGGTCCACTTGAAAGGTAACTGGATGAAGCTTGAAACAGTTGTTTGTTGAACAGGGTAATTAGAAGATAGGGTTGAAAGGGCAATGCTTTGCTCCATGTGTGCTTCACTCTATATATTCTACCCCATTTTGGTAGCATCATCTTGAGAGGTAGATGAGCTAGAGGAAGAAGTCAGATAGACTTGAATTGGTACATGCCTGACAGATATCTCAGTCTATGCCTTAGCTAGTTGAGCCTTGAGATTTGCAATCTCAAGTTGCAGAGTGGGAAATCTATCTTGTAAAGTCTTAACCTTTGATTCAAGGTTTGAGACTTTAGAAAGTAGGTCTCTTGTGATGAGTTGCATACTTCCCTCATCTTCTTTTGAAGAATCATAGGTAGATGAGATAACATACCATGTATGTTCATCTTCAACACCAGATGTGGTTTCTTGGCACCCTGGTTTCCTCTACGAGGTGATGTCTCGTTCAAGGTCATCTATAAGCAGAGTTGTTGTAGATTAAGTCTTATAGATGTTACCACTATCCTGAGAGTCCAATTGTAACATCCGCCATTTTCCGAGTTAAAACACAAACCCGAAACCATGTTGAGTTTCCATTATTAAACTATTTAATAATTTTAATGGATCAAATACATTAAATGTGCAATTTATTATTATGAACTATTCATCATCTAAAAAACTTGTAATAATTTATTGATTTAGAAATAAATCTTTTCATAAATTTATAAAGATTTATTAATCATTTTACAATAAATAACTAAATGGAAAAGTTTTATTATAATTTATTAATTAAAAAATGATTTTTAATAAACTTAAAAAGTTTTATTAGTAGTTATGAATTTTTATTATTAAAAATAAGTAATTAAATTATAAAGTTTACAAGTTTTAAGAAAGTTAAAGAAAAATTAATAAATAATTAATTTAATTTATTATTAAAATTTTTTTTATAAGTCAAGGATTTAAATTATAATTTCTGAAACTTAATATAAAAGCTTCAAGCATAAAATAATAAAAATGGACACTTTAGGGACCAAATTGTAAATACCCAAACCAAACCCCCCATCCCCGTCGACTTCTCCTTGTCGCCGGCCACCATCTCCGGCGACCACCAAACCACTCAAAACGTTGGATTTAAATGCAATTAAACTATTTCTTCACTTTCACACATCAGTTTCGAACTAATGGGCCTTTTTAATACATATTATGAGATGGTTAATTCGCTAGAATTGAAACCGAAACACCCGATTGAAATCCTTGATCCGTTCGAAGCATAACAGACCAAATTAAAACCTTATAACCGAAGGGAAACTTTCCTTTTGATTTCTAGAAGCTATATGAACCTCCGATTGGATTCACGAACATATACATATCATATTCGATCACCCTCTCTGTCGCAACCTGCAACGTGGACAAACTTGACCTTCTGCACATTTTTAGTCACAATTGATTGAGGGTTTTTGATTATCATAACTCTTAGAAGCTTCACACAATATTAATTTGATTATCAACAACGTTTGCATCTTGAATCAACATCAACGTAGTTGCGACTGTGCGTACCGTCATCTCCGCTAGTCCGAACTCAATCACGTAAGTTTCATACACCAATATACTCGGTTTCACCTAGGGATCGAAAGCCCTAAGTTGTATTCCGTTATCAACTTTGAATTTATGTTCAATTTGATCCAAATCCATTCTAAGGTTTTTGTGAATTGAGGGATTTTGCAATATATACTCTTAAATATTTTAATGGGGCTTTTAACCGGATTTGGCTACTAGCCTAACTAGTTACCACTCTAACCCTTAAACCGAAGGTCTGGGGTTTGAATCCAGCCTTCGGCATTTAATGTTTTTAAGCCAATTTTATGTATTTTTAACTTCAAAAATTATACTAATATGTTACTAAATGAAAGTAAAAAAATATTTTATTAACTAAAACATTTCAGAAATTATTAAGTTAATTTTTAAAGATTTTAAAACTAATAATTCTTAAATTTAATTATTTTTTAAAGAATAAAAAGGTTATAAAAATATTATTAAGTCATTTATATATTATAAATATATTATAGCTCAAACTTGGATTATTTCAAAACACTTCAAACCTACATATTATAAATTCTTTAAATAATTATTTATACAAATGATTATTTAACTAATTATTTAATAATTAATTATTCATCTTTTCATTTAACCATGTTATATATAATTAATAAATTTATTCCTTAAACTTTTATTTAAATTTTGAAATTAATAAAACAATATAAATATCTATTATTCTCTATTCTTATTTTTTCGGGTTTTGATATCATAAGACCTTTATAAAGATCATTTAAAACGTTTAAAAACTTTATAAAATGGTTTTAAATAATTTTAAATTATTTTTCAAGACATTTAAATAAGTATTAAATTAATTATCTTTATCGAATTTTAAATAATTAATTTATTTCCTTTCCCATATTATACTTAATCTTTAATAAAAATCAATAAATTAAATTATTGAATCAACCATTATCATTCTTAATCTTATTTTATTTCTATGAAAACTCACATTGAAAACTCACAAGATGTAAGATGCACTTAGGATAACAATAAGAAAATAAGATTGCATTTAATATTATTTTAACTTATTAAATTCCATGAGCTATGAACGATGGTTTCATATTCGTCCGTCTCGATGATTCCGCCGTCGGTTGGGATGTGACAGATTGAGACACTTTTAGTTATGGCAGCTGAATCTACATGAGTCCCCTCCACATCAGTGGGACTCACCTAAGTTTGGCTTTTCAGATGGGCGCTAGAAGTCAAAGGTTTCTCTAGGATCAGTTGATCTTTAGATGGGTGTTGTAGATCGGCATCATGGCCTTGAAGGAACATGAAATCTTCATCAAATTCAGTTAGTAGGTTAATAAAGGATATGGAAGTTATTTCTAATTTCCCGGGACCTTGATCAATATCTAGAGGCATAGAGCCTATGATTTGGTTGTCCCTTTTTGGTTGCTCAAGGGAGTATAGTGACTCACCCTGAAGGCTTAAGGTTTGGGTTTGGGGCTTACGGGAGTGAGATTGAGGATACTCAATACCCATATTAAGGTCAAATAAGGAGAATAGTTGGACCTTAGATTGAGTGGTGCCTATTTTTCCACTTTAGCCTTTTTTGTGTTGAATAAAGGGAACTTGTTCAATCAGAGTAGATTGAACAAGGGTTCATTTGGTACATCTCTGATATGTCTACTTGAAGGAATGGGTAGGAAGAGTTGGCATTAAAGTGGTTGTGTCTAGTGTGGGTTCTTCTCTTGTGGGGTTTACATGGATATCACCAGGAGCCATTGGCTCAATCATACCTGGAAGAAGTGTAGTATGTCTTCCAGTGAAGTTAGTGGACACCCTCTTCAAAATCTTGAAGATTCCCGACCTCATTTGAGGGACAAGAAGATTGGCTTCACAGATAAGCCTGTCTTGGTCCAGCTCACAGTTGAAAATGTGCAAAATAAACCTGGGATACATGTAGAATGTTTCCCTTTAAAGGTTTCCTCTGAGATTGTTCAACACAAACTTGGAGTAGTTGAAAGAGAGTCCCTTTACCAATCCATGAACTAGGCATCCTAAATCATAGGTAATTTGATCCCATCCCCCTGATTTGTTTGATAGACCGTGGAGCACTATGTGAAGCATGAATTTCCAGTTGTAGGAAAAGTTGAATTTGTAGACGGTTGACCTGCTTACATCTTCATCATTTCCCATTTGGTTATATGTGTCCTATAAATTAGATTTGGGTAATTTAGTAGGAGAGTCCTCATCATGAAGCTTTAAGTGCTCCCTGATTGTCTGTTTAGATATGATTATCTCTTGGCAACAAATTCTTGATCTGATAATCCTAACTCCATTTACCGTGGAGGTTTGACCATTTGCCCAGAACTCGGACATATGGTTGGAGTAAATAGTTGGATTTACAGTGATGGCGGTGTAGTGGGTGGATTGGGTTAGAAAGTGGATGATTTCAGAGAAGTCGGGATCCTTTGAAGAGTCAAGGAGCGCGACTTGGTTGTGCTGGGGATTTAGGGCCATTATTGAAAAAGAGCAGAATAGTGAGGTAATTTAAGATAGTAAAAGTGAAGACGAAGGAAACTTAGGGCTTGCAAATGGGTAAAAAGTTTAAGGAGAGAGGTCGGAAGTATTTAAATAGGGTAAAATAGTGGATGGACAAGGTGAATGATAGTTTGGGGTATGATTTGACAGGGGTGATAAGGATAAGTCATTTAAATATTCCGACATCATTAAGAAAATCTTTACCTTTCTACAGGGTGGGCCCAAAGATTCTCGTTACACAGTAAAGCTTTCTTTCGAGAGTATGAGTTTTCCGAGTGTAGTATCTTCCAAAGCCAAACTTACTTCCGAAGGTAAGATAATCCTACTTCTAAGAGTAAGAAAGTCTTCCGAATGAATAAGTTTTACCACTTCGGAAATAGATTTGATGAAATATCGAATGTTCTTCCAAGGATTAAAACGTTTCCAGAGATAATACAAACTTAGAGAAAGTTCCTTCAGAAGATAAATAGAATATCTTCTGAGGGAAAGTTTGTCTTCGGAAGAACTCATACATAGCAAATTTGGAAGAAAAATATTTTGTAATTGGGCTCAGATTGTATAACATAGACAAAACACATATTGAACAGATTTTTCTCAAATGATTTGGTGGACAAATCAACATATTGTTCATTTGAGTCAACTTTGACTAGTTTGATAAGATTTTTCTCATGAATATCTCTAATAAAATGATACCTGATGTCAATGTGATTTGTCTTTGAGTGCTTGACTAGATTTTCTGTAATAGAAATGGAACTCTTGTTATAAATGTGAATAGGAGTCTCCATAAAATTGAGGCCATCGTCCAACATCTGATTTTGAATCCACAACAACTTAGCATAGCAACTAGCAGTAACAATGTGTTCAGCTTCAACAGTTGATATTGAGACACATGATTTCTTCTTGCATTGCCAAGATATGATCCTTCCACCAAGATATTGACATCCTCATGATGTTGATTTCTTGTTGATATTGCAACCATCATAGTCACTATAAGTGTAGCTATAGAGATTGAAGTCTTGATTCCTAGGATATCAGAGACCCAGCTTGGGAGCTCCTTTAAGGTATCTAAGGATTCTCTTGGCAGCAACTAAGTGAGACACATTTAGGGCAGCCTGATATCTTGCATAAATGCAGATAGCAAACATAATATCAGGTCTACTTGCTGTGAGATACATCAGAGATCCAATAATTGCTCTATACTGATATTGATCAATATCCTTCCCCTTAGAGTAGGACAAAGATTGTGATTTCTAGGTATAGATGTATTTGCTGGCTTACAATCCTTCATTTCAAATCTTTCTAAAATATCATTGTCATATTTAGATTTATTGATAAAGAATCCATATTTCATCTGCTTCACCTAAATTCAAAGAAAAATGTCCATTTTCCCATGGAACTCATCTCAAACTTCTTCCTAATGCTTTCAAAGTCTTTACATATTTGGTCATTTGAGGAACCAAATTTGATGTCATCAACATATATATGTACTAGAAAAATTTATTTTCCAGACTTTCTTATGAATAATATCTTATCAATGGTACCTCTGGTGTAACCATTCTTTAGGAGAAACTGAGACAAAGTCTCATATCACAGCCTAGGCACTTGGTGCAGCCACTATCCAATTTGCACATGTAGTTGGGATGTTGTGGGTCTTCAAATACTTGAGGCTGGCACACATAGACTTCTCTGTTTATATCCCCACATAAAAAACACATTTGACATCAAGCTGGTAAACTATAAAATTCTCGAAAGCTACATAAGCAAGAAAGATCCTCACTGCCTCAAGTCTTGCAATAGGTGCAAAGACATCAATGTAATTAATTCCTTCCTCTTTTGTGTACCCTTGCACTACAAGTCTTGCCTTGTTCTTGATAATCAAGCCGCTATCATCATTTTTATTTTTGAATACCCACTTTGTGCCAATGGGTACTTGACTAGATGGTAGTGGACATAGGTTCCAAACCTTTGATCTTTTGAATTGAAGCAATTTCTCTTGCATTGATTCAACCCAACTACTATCCTTCAAGGCTTCCTTTACCTTCCTTGGTTCCATCTATGAAAGGAAGCATGAGTACCAACAGACCTTCCTATTATGAGTTTGTCCTCTTGTTTTCACACCTTCAGAAACATCTCTAATAGTGTTCTCAACTGGGTGAGTGTTATGAATCCTGAGCCTAGGGTTCACATCCAGTTGCATGGACAGATCTAAGTTGGAAAAATTATACTTAGGATGTTAAACACTTGGAATAGATGATGTCACATATTCATTCAATGAGGATTGATTGAATGAAGGAGAGACAACATCAGTAGCATTTTGTTGTGATGCAACATTAACAATTGCCTGTCCCTTCTGATTACTGCATCCATCAGCTTGGTGTTGTGCAGTGTTTGAGTTGCCACTTGATGAGTTTTAAGGCTCACTTTGTTTACGACTAGTTAAAGCTCCACTCGTTCCTAAGATAGTCATGCTTTCAGGTCTTTTATTTATGGGAGCTTTATTTTCAACAATTCTTGGAGAACTTGGAAGAGGTCTAGGTAACTCAAATAGTTGATCATAATCCGAATCATTTTGAGTTCCTCTTCCAGCTAAAACATTCTCACAAGAAGGTTTAGAATAGTTTGGAAACAATTCTAAATCAAATATATGGTCAGGAAAATTTCCCCTAACACAAAGAGTGTTCTTGTTTATAACAATGTTGAATGATTCCTCAAATTGTTGATTTTTGATGTTGTAACTATATAAGCAATATAGTTGGCGGAATATCCAACAAAGATAGCATCATCTGACTTTTCAGTAAATTTTTCCAAATTGTCCTTTGTGTTAAGTATGGTACACCTACTGCTAAAGGACATAAGAAAACCAATGAACAATGGTCTCTTGTTCCATAGCTCATAAGAGGTTTTTTCATGTGGCATAACTATAAGAACTCTGTTCTGCACATAGCACATAGTGCCGACTACCTCTACCCATAATGTTAGAGGTAGCTTTGAATCAGCTAACATAATCCTAGCATCCTCAATAAGTGTCCTATTTCTCCTTTTAGCAACACCATTTTATTGAGGAGTTCTAGGAGCACTATATTGTTTGGCAATCCCTTTTGAGTTACAGAATGAGTCAAGAACTTGATTCTTAAACTCAGTCCATTGATCACTTCTAATAATTTTAACCTTGTGATCAATATGATTTTCTATTTTAAGAATTAAAGACTTTAAAGTTTTAGCAGTTTCATCTTTAGTTCTTAAAAAGAATACTAATGTAAATCTAATGAAATCATTAACAATCACAAAGAAGTATGATTTCCTTCCAATGCTTATTATACTTATGGGGCTAAATAGATCCATGTGTAGTAAGTGTAATGGAGTGGTAATAGAGTTAACTTCTTTGGATTTATGTGATACTCTGTGTTGCTTTCCTTTCACACATGCAACACAGTTATCTTTACAGAAAAATTCCTTTCTAGGCATACCATTTACCAAGTTATTTTTAACCAAATTGTTCATGCATTTAAAATTAACATGACATATTCTTTTATGCCACAGAGTTGACTCATCACCATTAGCTTTGGAAAGAAATCATGATACTTCACCCAATAGGGAAGCATTGTTTATATCAAGCTCGTACATATTCCCTTTCCAGGGAGATCTATGAAGCATCAATTACTAAGAAATTGTCATCATGGGTTTGAGGATAATGCACTCATGTTATATGAAAACCATTTGGTGCTTTTGATCACAAAATTGAGAAACACCTAAAAGATTATGTTCAATCTCTTTGACAAAGTTTACTTTGTCGACTTTTAACTTACCATTGGATACACTACCTCTACGAGAAATGTACCCTCTAGTTTCACCTCCAAACTAAACAGGTCCTCTATTAAAAAAATGAAATTGTTGAAGAAGCGATCTATTCCTTGTCATGTTCCTGCAGCATCCATTATGCACTATCCATATCCATTTTTGTCATGTGGATGTCCCTGCACATAGGATGAAATACTTAGTTACTAATGGAAATCCAAGCCTTGTTGGTCTTGGGCTCTTCCAATGTGGATGACATAATTGAATTAAAATGTATGCATGGGAGTTCAATTATGGTTAGTGAAGTAGAGGTTTGGGCTGCAACATCTTCTCTGATCTTCTGCTCCATCCTTTAGTTGATCAGTGTAGATGAACTTGATGAAACTTGAGTAGCATGGCTTTCTTCCGAGGTTTCTTTCTTTTTGGAAGAGGCTTTCACCACCTTTTCTTTCGAAGTAGTCTTCTTTTCGGAAGGTTTCAAAGGAACGCTTTTGTTCTTTTGAATTTTCTTTTGCTTGTCTTCCGAAACTCTTTTCCTTTCGGAAGAGTGAGTTTCTTTCGAAAGCAATTTGGCTTCGGAAACAAGTTTTCGTTTTCTTAACGCTTGAACCATGTGATAAGGTCCAAATGTGAAACCTTCCTTGACTCCTTCTTTCTTAACATTGTTTGCATAATCTGTGCTTGCAGGATTGTAGTAATAATCTTTAGCCATGTGGTTGTGCAGACCACACATTATGCACTCAATGTTACTCTTCATAGGGTGTGATGACTATTGTTTCTTGCACTTCTTTTCATTATCAACAGTCTTCTTCTTCAGTTTCTGATCCTTCAATTAGATAGGAGTGCTGGTACTACACTCTTTTCCTGGATAAGAACTTCCAACCACTTGGAATCTAGCTAAGACAAACACATCTTTTTTTTTTGGGTCTATCTTTAGCTTGGATTCAGGATGCCTTAGCTTTGTTTCTTTTGGATATGGTGGTCAAAGGTTGATCATCACTGGTGGGGATGGGTTTTTCTACCTGATCCTTCCCTGTAATAACCTGATCCTTCCCTGTAATAACCTGATCCTTCCCTATAATAATCTCCATAATTGCATCATTATTTTTCTCATAAGGTAGGGGGTCAGTAGATCGAACCTCTTTCTCTTCAATACACAATCTTAGTTGTCTTACAGACTTATAAGAATTTGGTGGAGCAATTTCATTGGTTCCCAACCCACCTTTGTTTTGATAAAAGACATGTAGAGAATATATGAAGAGTCTGATGCAACTCAAACCCCCAAAGTCTCTCCTACATGCTGCACAAGTGCATTAAAAAAGAATGCTTCGGAAGTTTCACACATGCAACATAAATACTCTAAGTATGAAATCTTCCGAAGGCAAGACCAATATCTTCCAAAGCCAAAGATGAAGTCTTCCGAAGCTTCAGAGACAAAGTCTTCCAAAGCTCAACTCTTGAAGACAGATTTTTTCAAAAGACTTTTAACAACATGCTTTTTCTGACGTACTTTTCCATAAAGCTGGACCCCTTTCCGCTGCAACTCTGTAAAGTCACCAACTTACATGAGTTGGTGAAAAGGCCATGCTTTTGCTAACTGTACATTGAGGTCTTTAGTCTGTAACTTTATACTTCATGTACTTTATCCTTTTTGTAATAGATAAGGATGTGAGCTATGGCATGTCTTAGTCACTAGTCAAAAGGCAATCTGCCTTTTGACTCTACAATTGATTTTGTTTTGTGTCTAGTCAATTGTATCCAGCTGGCTTTCATAGTAGCTGGCTATAGGATGTAGTATAAGTATATCAGGTTCTTGTAACTTTATTTCATGCTTTGTAACACTTGTAATAGAACTTGAGAAAGCAATATACTGCATTCTTGAAAACCATACACTTGTGTATCTTGTTCTATTGTTCTGTCTCTCATAAAATTACTTGTGTTCTTAGTATCATGTATTGTGGTTAATCCAGTTCACTGTTTGATTAAGTTTTAGTTTATTCTCCTCTTTGTGTTGTTGTGTTTTAAGTGACCCCCTTCACCGGTCCTGCATTTGGTATCAGAGCATTCATGCTCTTGATATAAAATCTCACCATCTTTAGATCCCTCACACACACAAATACTAAAATTTTCAAATGGCAGCCATTTCCAAGATTGATATGGAAACTGGAACCATGAACAAGTCCCCACTGATCACTCTTGAACACTGTGATACTGGTGCCTAAGAATGGAAGGTTTCATCAGGTCTCTAGACTCAAGAATATGGGAGTCTGTTGAGAATGAACCTTACATACCATACACCCCTTCTGCTACTGGTGGTGGTATGATCCCCAAGGCTATGACTGACTACTCAGATGAAGACAGAAAGAGAGTAGAGATTGACCGGAAGGCCATGACAACCCTTCAGACTGCTCTTCCTAACTCTGTATACAAAACTTTCAAGAAATGCAAAATAGCTAAGCAGTTATGGGATGCATTGAAACTGATGTATGAGGGTTCCTCTGAAGCAAAGGAGAACAAGAAGGATCTCCTAAAGCAGTAGTTTGAAATATTCACCTTCAAAGCAGGTGAGACCATGACTTAGCAATACTTCAGGTTTGTTGAGATTGCAGATACCTTAGTGGATGGAGGAGTTGCTCTTGATAACAGAGACATTGTAATGAAGTTCATGTCCTCACTTCCTAGGCAATGGGCACACTACTGTGTGGTTATCAAGAGGATTGAGAACCTAAAAACTCTCATCCTGAAAGAGTTATATGGGATTCTTAGTGGCTACCAGATGGAGATGAACATGCAAGGTTCATCTCGCAATTCCAACAATCAAATGGGTTCAAACCTTCATGTAGTTGAAAGGGATAACATAGAACCCCAACATCATCTCATATGCTACCCTGACAACTCACCAAAGGGCCCTTTCATCACCTTCCCAGAGACACCAAGGGAGAACTATACTCAAGGAAGCCCATTCCAAGAGACAAGTTCTTCTCAAGCCTTTGTGTTTTCTGATG
>BJCM01063767.1:0-10637 GCA_018326385.1 Flaveria bidentis
GCGCATCAGCCAACACTTAACCGTTTTAACACTTAGGCGCATGAACTATTCAGGCGCATGGATACTATTTGGGCGTATGGTCCATTCAGACGCATGGACACTTAGGCGCATGGGGTTTGGGCGGTTGGGCATACTTAGGCGCATGGGCTATTCAGACGCATGGGCACTATTGGGGCGCATGGCCCTACACTTAGTCGTTCGATTACAAATTCTAGGCGCATGAATCACTGTTCAGGCGCATGAGTTACACTTATACATTTCTAAGGCAATTCCAGGCACATGAGCCTTATTTAGGCGCATGAACCTTCCGCTCAACATGTTTCTAGGATATTTTCGAACCCAAACATCAAGTCTATTTGTTCTAAGCTTACCAAGGATATTCTAAACATGAACAACCTATGAGCATCTAAGGAACATCATCAAACATGCATAATACATACGGGTATACATACATAATCATAATAAAAACCGTTTTAATACATTTTCAGCCCCTAAGAGTTTAAAACAAGTAAAACCAAGGTCTAGAAACTCACCTGATGAAACTTTGGGTGTATCTTCCTTCTAACCCATATGCAAATGAGTTCAAACACCTAGAAATCCACAAAACACACACACACACGAACACACACAAGCACATAAGCACATAACCGAGACAAAACCCAACATGAACACTTAAAAACTTCGAATTCTTACCTTGAATTCAGCCTCTTCTTCTTCTTCTTCTCCAAACCCGTAAGCTTTCGGCTCTCTCTCTCTCTCTAGGACTGAAATGAAAAAGGTGATGTGAAGTGAGGGTGGGCAGCCATGCCCACCTTTACACCAACTTTTTGTACTTTGTCCCCTTTTAAAATTTTAACCCCTCAAATTGGGTTTATTGATGTTTTCTTCTTTTATTTACTTTAATGGAATAACCGGGTGTTACACATATTAATTTAAAAATAACAAGCCAATCACAAATTTATATCCGTCATCATATTGATGATTTGAGAGTTCTTGTAAAAAGTCTGATTATTTGTCATCAGATCTTATTGTGTTTGGGTTTGTAACTATTTTGTTTGAACGTAGAAGTATTCTTTTTCAATTTTTGATATGTTGTAATTACAAAATAATATGAACCAAACAAAGAAAGTGAAAAAAATTAAAATGAGCAATATGCAAGTTTATGTGCAATGGGTAACTTATGTTTTAGTTTCTAGGTCATCAAATTTATATCACAATGTTTTCCAAAAACCCACACAACCACATTGACCTACAGGCTTACAAACCCACAAAAGATAGATTTGTTACATAAAATCATTACACAACCCAAAAGAAATCCATCTGCAGTATGTAATCTGCATGTTTCAAAACCAAAAACTTTATATCCTTATCAACATCTATCACGTTTCATACGAATATGAATTTATAAATTACAATTGCATTCATTAAGTTTGCTTTTTATATGGATGCAGATGAATTTTGTTTTCATTTGCAAGTTAGATGACTGTTTCAAGTATTTTTTTATCAACAAAAATCATACAAAGCTAATAAACATGACCTCGACATGAATTATAATTGTATAACTAGATAACCAAATCTTCATCACCTATAGATAAAGTGCAAACAATTATAAAAAATTTTAACAATTGCATTAGAAATGATGTTTATTAAAGTTTGGAATACCCACTTACTTGAGATAATTGATATAAGGTTTATGTAAAGGCTGATGCATCTAAAACATCCAAAGTCTTCCTGCATGCATGTACTGCAGTATAGAAGTAGAGATGCTTCGGAAGTTTTACACCATGCACTAGAAAAATATTCTAAGTGTAAAATCTTCTAAAGCCAAGACCAACATCTTCCGAAGCTTAAAGTGAAGTCTTCCAAAGCTTCGAGGACAAAGTCTTCCGAAGGCAAGAAGTGAAGACAAATTATCTTCTGAAGACTTTTGAAGACATGCTTTTATCTAATGTACTTTATCATAAAGCTGGACCACTTTTCGCTACAACTCTGTTGACTCACCAACTTTCACAAGTTTGTGAAAATGTCCATACTTTTGATAAACTATACATTGAGGTCTTGAGTATGTGCTTTCTACTTTATGTATTTTTATCCTTTTTATAATATATTAGGATGTAAGTTATGACATGTCATAGTCACTGGTCAAAAGACAAAGTTGTCTTTTGACTTTACATTTGATTTTGTTGTCTAGTTCAAATGTTTTCAGCTGGCCTTCAAAGCATGGTTGGCTGTAAGATGTAGTATAAGTATCTCAAGTCTTTGTATTTTTAGAATATGCTTACTAACACTTGTAAAAGAACTTAAGAGTAATATACAACATTTTAAAACCAACTTACTTGTGTTATTTGTTCCTTGTTCTATCTCATACTTACCTATGTTCTAAGTAACATCCCAGTGTGTTAACCAATTCCCTATTTGATTTGTTAAGTGTTTTAAACATCACTCTTTTCATTGTGTTTTTGTGTTGTAAGTGACCAACCCTCCTAAACGGTCCTACAGTTGAGTTATGGAGGCTTTTACATTTGTGTATGTTCTTTTCAATCTTATGTTTCAATTAGAGACTAATCAATCTATATATATAGACTTCCAATTGAAGAATATGTGCTTGCTACTTATCATTAGTTTACAGATCATACTTAAAGTGCAACTGAGACCGATTACAACAACAAATTGATCTCCTAAGCAGCTCATTCGGCATTACTTATGGGTTCAATAATTTCAACATCAAGTACCAACAATTATATAACATCAAACACATAAAAAGTGCTCCTTATAAATCTTCAACTACTCTTATCAGATGTAAACAATGCCTTTGATTATCATCTATTGTTAAATACAACTACTAAAGAACTTTTATGAGGCACTTAGTCGAACAACTTGCTGCAACTAAACATACTCGAATTCAGTGTGTAACTTGAATAATCGTTGAATCTCGATGCAAAAAATCATTCATATTACTTTTAAATCATATGAACTCATACGTGTTGGTAATTAGTCTATAAATAGCCAGCTGACCCTTTTATAGTCAATGGAAGAAGAAACAAAATTGCAAAACTATTTAGGGTAACACGCGTGTTGCGGTGGGGTGAACAATTTACAAGTCTATACTTGTTATTTCACTTAATTTATCGATTGTAGTTGCTCGTAGTTGCTGTTGATGTTTTTGGTGTGTGAATGGTGGGTTAATCTTTATGTTGGCGTAAAGTAAGTAGGAAACAATAACGCATTTGGGGTATGCCATAAACATAGCTTATTGAAGTTTGAAACACATAATTCATAAATATTTCGAAAAAGAAGAGAGTAGGTTGCCATATTATGCGGTTTGGATGGCCGATGAGCTATCGGGAGACCCATGACCTTCAATTACATGGAAAATATGGTAAAAAAACAAGAACAGTTAACCTGGAAGGAAAAAAAGATGTTGTAACAATAAACACATGCGCGATATCTTTAAAGGATCTTAGTGTACGCCAACCAAATCATGTGTGTCGTTGTTGTAAGGCATAAACATAATTTTGCTCCCATACTTTGTTTCCCAAAGTATAATGATACGATGCTCATTTTGTTCATATGTGTTTATATATATCTTTATATATGTGTATGTATATATTAATATATATATGGATAACTTCTAATGCCAACATTAATTATTTCACACTTAAAAGCAGAAAAAAACATTCGGGTTTTCTAAAAAGAAGACCATGAAAGTTTTAAAACGGGACGTCGTCGTTATTATGGAGGATGAGGTGTTTATGTTGTAATGTTGGCGTAAACATCATAGAAGATGATCAATTTTGGTTATAAGGTTTGCAAACGTCGATTATCTTGTTCAAATTGGCTGACTACCATCCATCTTCCCAATCATATGTGGTCGGCTAGGTGGTGATTTTTATGTTAACGGGTCTTGAGATCGTAGACGTGCTGCGTTGTGTCTCCTATTTTCAGTAGTTGAATTTATGGTGGGAGTAAAGGTCGCTAATAAGAAAGCAATTTACATTTGCTAATGATAATGACATGTATAATATATTGTTAGAGAAAATGAAGCATAAAAGTTGATATGTGCGTACCTGGTGTCTTGTTTTCCAGCAGCTGGGTTGGTGAATCCATCAATTGGGCATGGTCAGTGTCGTAGTCGGGTAGGGGAGCAGAGTTCATGTTCTTCCCTTGTTTGTTATTTAGTGTAGTAGTTAGTTGAATCGAGGTTGTGAAATAATAATGTTATATTTGTTACTACAAATGATATGTTACTAATAACGATGTGTACATATTATACTTAAATATTATAACTAGATGTGTAAAGCCCCGTCACCGGGACGCTTACAGCTAGTCAATCATTACACTTAAACCATAAAATATACATTTAAATTTACTAAAACATCGCAACGGAATAACTTAAAAAACCATTTCATATATTAATGACTGCTTTTGCAAAACAATACATCATAGTTATACAAATGGAAGCCATCCAAAAATGCTAAGTAGTTGCCCCGTGCCATCCTCAGTAACATTCACCTGACAACTGAAAAATACATAAAAGTCAGTGTTGCTAAGTGAGTTCTAGTTTTATAAATATAATACTTTACTTTTGCTTGAAACCGTTCTTTACTTCATACGCGATCATGCATCATACGTACAAATAGATAATCTTATTATTATTATCTTTCATCATCATTCATTAACTTCCATTCAATGTACGTAATCATTATCATTCGTTCACATTCATTAACTTTCTTACCGTATATTTCGTACATTCGACATTTTTCTTTCTTACATTCCAGACCAATTCCATAAGCTATACCCCAAACATAGCCATAAAGGGGGTATTGGGCCGAAGTCTATAAATAGACCCCTAACATTACGCAAATAGCCTGGCACCAGTACCGGGGCAAGCGACAAGGGTGTCGTACATTTGGTCAGTCACAAATACTAGACCCTGTGTGTATCCTTGTGGGTTAGCTAAATCACACACAGTTGAGCTAACAACATTTTAAAGTTGTGCATCTTCTTTCATTTGCTTTCAAGACTTTTCATACCATTTTTCATTCATTTATTCATACATGCATTCATTCATTCTTTGCGTTCTACTTTTCATTCACCATTAATTCCCGCTTTTATTACATAATACTTTACGTTCATTGATAATAACATACCACGCAAAGCCATGGAAATACGTAATAAGGAGCATAAAGACAACATACATAAACATAGCATAGACATGCATACATACATACACATCATCATCCATCATCATATAACCATCATAAGACCTTATATAGTCATCATACATCACCCCCGGGAACATCCCAAGTCAAAGCTTAAAACTTCCTTTCTTCCCAAAATTCAAAAAAATTTCTAAGTTTTTAGGTGCATGGCCCCTAGCAGGCACATCAACATTATGCAGGCGCATGACATTTCAGGTGCATGGGAACACTTAGGCGCATGGAAAACGTTTGGGTGTATGAACACTATTTGGACGCATGATCCAACACTTAGTCAGTTTGGGCATTATTCTAAGCGTATAGGCACTATGCAGGGACACTTAGTCAATTTAAGCATAATCCTAGATGCATGGATACTATTTGAGCGCATAAACATCAAGCGCATGGAGACTTAGGCGCATGGCAACTAACTTAACTACCAATCATCATTTCAGTTCCCAAAATCATCATTCAACGTGTTCTAAGCTTAGTCCTAGCATTCTAAGCAACGAAAACACAGTCATAACATAGCATAATAACAAAAGCACCCGAATCATACCCCACCCACATACCCATGAACATACGAATATGAATATCCACTTTTATAAAAACATAAATACATGCATTTTTAGCCCCAAAATCAATTAAAACACGTAAAAAGATAGTTCTAGAACTCACCTCTTGCAACTTCGAGTATGAATTCCTTCAAACCCGTTTGCTATGAGTTCAAACACCTGAAACCCACCAAAACACACACAACCAAACACCAAACACAAACATAAGCATAAAATCGAGGCTATAATCAGCCAAAAACACTTAAAAACATAGAATTGTTACCTTAAATTCGAATCCTTCTTCTTCTTTCTTCAAAACCGAAGCTTTACTCTTTCTCTCTCTAAAAATCTAAATGAAGAGAAGTGTGCAGGGTATGGGCGGCCATGCCTACCTTTTGTACAAAATTTATATAAATTTTGTACTTTGCATACTTTCAACCTCTCAACTTGGGTTTTATTGTAATTCTTTATTTTATTCTTCTTTTTACATATTTTAATATATCCAGGTGTTACAAGTCCACCCCCTTATATAGGTTTCGTCCCCAAAACCTATTATTCTTCAAATAGATGTGGGTATGTTGCCTCATTTCTTCTTTAGTCTTCCACGTAGACTCGGATCCCTTTCGGTGTTTCCACTGTACACACACCATGGGAACCACTTTATTCCGTAACTTCTTTTCCTTTCGATCAATGATCACCACTGTTTGCTCCACATAATTGAGTCATTCATTTGCTTCGATATCCTCTAGTGGTACAACCATGTCTTCATTCGCTAAGCACTTTCTCATATGAGATACATGGAATGTCGGGTGAATTCTACTTAACTCGTCAGGCAACTCCAACCTATAGGCCACCTCTCCTACTCGAGCAACGATTCGAAAAGGCCCTATGTATCTCGGGCTCAACTTGCCCTGGTTTGAAAACTAAATGATACCCTTCCAAGGTGAGACTTTCAGCATAACTCTGTCACCCACCTTGAACTCAATCGGTATACACCTCTTATCAGCATAAGACTTCTATCTATCTTTAGCTGCATTCATAAAGGCTTTGATCTTCTCTAATTTCTCAGTCGTAACCTCGATCATCTTGATACTTCCCAACTCCTTCTAATCGATGTCACAAACATAAAGAACACTTAAAAACATAGAATTATTACATTGAATTCGAATCCTTCTTCTCCTTTTATTCAAAACCGAAGCTCTACTCTTTCTCTCTCTAAAAATCCGAATGAAGAAAGTGTGTAGGGGATTATGGGCGGCCATACTTACCTTTTGTACAAAATATTAATAAATTTTGCACTTTGCACACTTTCAAACCCTCAACTTGGTTTTATTGAAATTTCTTCTTTTATTCTTCTTTTTACATCTTTTAAAATATCCAGGTGTTACAAGATGAGGTGTGTGTGGGTGTTACTAAAAATTATTACAAAGTTCATTATTTAAAATTTTCAGTGATAGTATAAGGCAAGTTTCTATCTAATTGACATGTTCCCTATTAAGTTTTTTTTCATTTGGAACATTAGACCCGAATTGACCTATTCTTAGATAAATAGGTCAAAGTGACCACCTTAACTTCTGCATGTAGTAAGTGAAATGATGATCAAATGCGACCGGTCAAATGGCATGAGAGATGGTTAGATGTTGTTTAGGTTAAGATGTTTTTGGTTTTGCTTGTCATTAAATTTCTAAAACTTATGATTAGACTGTTGATTGGTATGAACTTAATTTCAAAAGAGATATTTGTAAAAGAAGGTAGCCCACATTCCCGTAAGTTTTGGCGAGTCATTAACCATGTTCGTTTTTGGCAACTCATTATTAATATAGGTTGGCATTTTGTCAGCCATTTCATTCATTAGGTCCCTTCTTACGTTAACTCGCAAATTCATATGAGCATTATTATGTGAACTATTTTTCATTCGTACTGTTTTCAATCCATTTTATTATGTGCCGTTGAGGTTCCAAGGTGATTTAAGTGCTGAAAAAAACAATATGACTAATAATACTTTTTGCAACTCATCTGGAGCATGAGAATGTTGTGTTAATCGGCTTTGGTTCGCGGGTTACAAGTTTGTGGGTCATGGGTCTAGCATACGGGTCATTGGTGATGGGTATGGATACTTGTTATTTGTTGACCGGAAAAGTAGGAACTGAACATGGAGTTTGTAGGACACGTTTGAAAGATGGAAAGTTGCTAAAATAGAGGACACATGGACTTGTTCTATTCTACATGTTCTTTAGTTTTGCTATAAATAGAATAATATTAATTTATTATGGTACACTTTGATATACGCATTTTGTATTTGTTTCAAGAGTTAAAGAGAGTAGTAATATCATTTTATTTCTCTGCATATTTACAAACAAAATCTTAAAAGTATATTGAGTGTATAGTTTGGGGCCTGAACCAACAGTTATCAATTTGGGTAGGTCTAAGGTCCTTTTTAGGAAATTACTTTATCTTAGCAGACTAAAAATGAGTTGTTTTAAATCTTCTTACTCTAATAAAAGGGTAAATGGGTGTGTCACTTGTCACCACCACATTCATTCTTATCAAATTTTTCCCGCTTCTCTCTCCTATTAAATAATCATATTAATTATTAATAATATTATTTATTTATTTTTATATTATAATTAGCTTTTTAATAAAAAGAAGAAAGAGAAATTTTTATTAATGCTATTTCTATAGAGATAGTTTTTTATAAAATGATTTTTTTCAAAAATAAATAAATAAAACTGTTTTTATGTAATATTTTAAAATTGATTTTTTAAAGTAATTGTTTATTCAACAAAAATAATTAAAATAAGAAGTTATAGTAAGAAATTTTTTTAAAAATAAAATATTTTTAAAACGTTATTTTAAAACAAAATGTTTAACTTATCTTTGAGAAAAAACAAAAAATAAAATAAAATTTTCATATTATTATTTTATTACTTATAGTCGTTAATCATACATAATTTTAATCATATCATGTCTTAGTCTATTATTTTATAATTAATAATCTTTATTTTATTTAATATTTTATTTATTCAATCCCTGTAATACACGGGGTTACTAAAGCTAGTGTAATCATAAACGGGTCAGACGGGCAGGCTTCCAAACACTCTTTTCTCTACTTTTAAAAAATGCAAATGTTTATTTTAACCCTGCATCACTACATTGTCATGTGCATTCATTTTGTTTCTTAATGATCCTGATATATTCGATTACGTTATTCATTGGTATGTAGCATTGAGGTGCCAACATGGTATTATAAACATTTTAAGTTGCAAATTTGATTACAAAGTTCATTATTCTAGAATTTCAGTGATTGTATAAGGTGAGTTTCTATCTGTTTGGTGTGTCCCTTTTAAAAAAAATCATTTGGAATATTAGACTCGAAATGACCCATTCATATGTAAATGGTTCAAGTGACCACTTTTACTTCTTCATGTGGTACATTTGACCAATGATGAAATGCAACTGGCCAGATGACATGCAAGATGATTTGACGCCTTTTTTCACATATTTTTGCCGGTTACTTTTAGCATGTTAGCATAGATTTCTGTTTGATGTTTTAAGGCTTATAGGCATCCAAAAATAATATTCAATTCGGAATTGAGTTTTATTATCATTATGATATGTATCATGTTTACCATTACGGCAATCATGATTATAGTTTTTTCAATCTATTAATGACCATACTACATCCCTGCTTATTTGAGGTGACGAGATAAACTTCTTTCATAAACTATTTAAGTGATCCTTGTTTAATTATTTTGTGTTAATTTGAAATAGCTTTACGATGGTCATGATTTATTGTAGTTTCATCCAAAAATAATATTCAAGAAATCGTAAGGATTTTGTTGCATCGGGAGCCAAATAGACATGCTTAGCTTCGTCGATATGTATGAGTGTTTCATCTACTTGTGTGAAACCATCTGAAGGAGGCTTCTGCTTCTGAAGAGGTGAGAGATGAAGTATGAAAATGGTATATAGGGTTAACTTGAATTAAATTCAAGGTGCATTAGAGTTAATTAAATGAGAGTGAATTGAAATGAAGTGATTGAATTAGCGATGATTAATCGTAGATATCGAAGGGGAAGGGTCGGCTAGTTATAACATTCACAGTTGAGTCTTTAAAAATACGTGCGTATGTTTGGTATATTATATAGAATGATTTTGAGCGGTTGTGAGTGAATGAGAGAAAAAATGTTATTGTGGATTGATATTGTAGAGATTAATGAAAAGTCTGATGCAACCTAAACATCCAAAGTTTGTCCTGCATGCTGCACAAGTGCATTGAAGAAGAATGCTTAGGAAGTTTCACACATGCAACAGAAAATACTCTAAGTGTGAAATCTTCCGAAGCCAAGACCAATATCTTCCGAAGCCAAATATGAAGTCTTCCGAAGCCTCAGAGACAAAATCTTCCGAAGCCAAGACCAATATCTTCCGAAGCCAAATATGAAGTCTTCCGAAGCCTCAGAGACAAAGTCTTCTGAAGCTTCAACTTATGAAGACAGATTTCTTCCGAAGACTTTTAACACATGCTTTATCTGATTACTTTTTCATAAAGCTGGACACCTTTCCGCTGCACCTCTGTAAGGTCACCAACTTATATGAGTTGGTGAAAAGGTCCATGCTTTTGGTAACTGTACATTGCAGTCTCGAGTCTGTAACTTTCTACTTCATGTACTTTATCCTTTTTGTAATAGATAATGATGTGAGCTATGGCATGTCATAGTCACTAGTCAAAAGACAATCTGCCTTTTGACTCTACAATTGATTTTGTTTTGTGTCTAGTCAATTGTATCCAGCTGGCTTTCAAAGTATAGTCGGCTGTAGGATGTAGTATAAGTATATCATGTTCTTGTATCTTTCCATTATGCTTTGTAACACTTGTAATAGA
>BJCM01063768.1:0-20385 GCA_018326385.1 Flaveria bidentis
ACATAAACCTTCGAATTTCTACCTTGAATCCGGCTTTCTCCTTGATCTTCTTCACACTCCGACAGCACGCTTCCTCACTCTGAAATTTTGTCTGAAAAGGGCGTGGTGGAGGAAATGGGCGACCATGCCCTCTTTTAACCGCCACTCTTGTACCTTCTTGTCCTTTTTACACTCTTAGTCCCTCATCTTGGGTTAACTTCACATTTGTTCCTCTTACTATACCCTTATTGTTTCTCTTTAGATTTTCCGGGTGTTACATATAAGGGGGGAGACAATAAACGGGCCTGGGAGGTCCACCCTGGGCCCCCTTGGCCGAATCCTTATATAAGGAGGGAGTTCCCCTTGTTTTCTCATTCTTTCATTTTTTATGCTTTTGTTCCAAGTTTTCTCTCTAGAAAAAACTCTGGCCGCCGTCATGTTTTTTTTCTTTTTGTTCTTCATCATCTTCATCGTGAATCATCATCATCTTCCTCATTCTTGATCAATTTTTGTTGTGCAAGCACTGATCTTATTGAAACATTGATCTTTTATGCATTATGGATAAGAAAAGCCATATTGTTGATGATTTAGTTCTTGTCTAATCATGTTATTGATTATTTTCATCATCTAACATAAAAAAATTATCATCTAATAATCTTGTCTTCTTGGTTTTGGGCATTGGATCGTGAAGATCTAGGTGTTACGAGTGTTTTGTCTTCTTGGTTTTGGGCATTGGATCATGAAGATCTAGGTGTTACGAGTGTTGGACTCTCTACCCGGTAAAACCCTAATCCTTGGTCTTTGAATATTCTTTAATCTATTGAAAATTGGGTTGTAATCTTGTGTGAACTGATCTAAATAGACATCTTGGTCTCTTAAATCGCTTTTTTTAAAACATTAATTTTGTTACTTGATCGAATGGACGAGCTCGATAATCAAAACTATGAAACGATTAAGTAATGATGCGAACTAAAAGACTAACATCCAACTAACTATTTGGGACTGAAAATTGCAATTATTCTAATGTTTAATTAAGTTTTTGGTCAGGTGGAACATGGAATAAACGTTCTTTAGGTACTCGGGTCAAAAAGGGTCAAATATAGAGGTTTGGGAGTCTAAGGAACAAGACTAACAAACTGGACAGTTTGTTGTCAGAAAAATAAAATGTTTTACATCGGGTATAACTTGGTCATAATAAGTCCAAATGGGTCGAATTTTTCATCTAAAATAATTTCAATGAGTCCTCTAACTAACCCAAGTGGTCTCGTGTCGTTTCGACGTCATTCGTCCTCCAAACGCGACACACAAAACTGAAGGTCAAAACTGACGAATCTAGACAGTTGGTTGGTCTGTGTTCGTCGAATCATATCTTTCTTATATTTTATCAAATTGAGATGATTTTTTAGGAGTTTATTTTAAAGTCTTATCTTTCTAATGACTCCTATTACGCAATTTTCGTTACCATTTCGACCTCCAACCAGCTTATTCAAAACTGGTGTGCTATTGGCTTTTCATTCTGAAATATTTTGTTAAACTTTAAAATAAGGATTTGAAACTAAATAATCAAAGGAAGAAAAGTTTAATACTTAAAAGTGATTAAGTGACTTTCAAAAGGATAAAATAATAATACATTTAGTTCATTGTGTATGGACAAATTGATGCGCATCAACGGACATTAATAAAGTAATATAAATCGACAACTAAACACCCTAAACGTGACAAAATGTAAAGTTTAAGGCCGACTTTGGCCTTGTCCTTCAGTAAATCATGTTTTCATAAAAGAAGAACCGTGATCGATATTAAGAGCTGGGCTACAAGGATTACACCCATAATGGCCATATTATTGTTCCTTAGTAACCCTTCTTGTAATTTTGTTTTAGCGCTTGCTTTGTGTGTTGTGAAATTTGGACAATACTATTTCGAGGTGAGTTTTACAGCACCTTTTTAATATGTTTTACCTGGGAGAAAAACATGTTCATGGTTTTGGACTATGTCATGTCTTTTATACTATTTTGGGACAATGTATGTGGTTTGGGTCATGGATTGAGTCTAGATGTTCATTCATGAGTGTGTACTTGGACTTAGACTTGTTATTGTGACTTGGACATCAAGGTGAGGTATTGTTAGTACTAACAGGTTGACACCCCCATCCCTGTCGTCGGTATACTAGTCGAGACTGACTTGGCCTAGGCTTGTCATTGGGTGAATATAATCCGGGTTATTGGACTTGGACCGACTAAACCTGTGTACTATGTACTCTTGTGTTTAAACTTGTGTTGATATCTATGACTGCTATGTACTCTTATCCACATACAATATTTATACATGTTATACACAGCAAACTCTTTGTACTTTTAAACCTGTGAACTCCCAACGTTTGTTGACTTTTTAGAGCATCTTTTTTTAGGTAATAAGGCTTAGGTGCTTGGCTTGGGACTCTAGACAAGACCGCTCCCTTGGGAGCAATAGACTTTTCATAAGACTTAGACTTGTTTTGAATTGTTTAATTGTTGGATTGAAATTATTGGTTTTGTATTTGGGATTGTTTTGTACTTGTGTTTGTTTGAACCTGAATCGAACTTTTGACTATTTATGCATTTATGGTATGACGATTTTGGATTAACTTTACTTGGCACGTGTTCCTATGTGTCGGGCGACGTCATGACATTTATGGAGATTGCCTTTAGTGATTCTCTTGAACCCCCAATATGTTATGATGATCCCGTCCGTCATATCCTTGTGTTTCCGCTTCTAGAGAGGGTGTGACAACCAGGAACATACACATCCACCACGCTTGGGATGAACTTCTCGTGGACATTGTTGTCACATCATCGACTTTCATATCTCATCTCTTTCTGTTTTCTATACTTCTCCTTGCCCTTCCTTCCAAGAATTTAGAAACTTAAGGATCTTTAACACCTCTCATCATCTTCCACGTCATCTTTCTTCTTTGTTTTTTGGATTACTCAAGAACGTATATTTATATACATTTTTTGTGTATTGTATCACTGTTTTATATTTGATTTAGTTCTACATGAATGTGTTCTTTGTATGTTTTCTATGCCTATGTGCACACGTTGATTTAAGGTTTTATGCGTCTGCTAGATCATGAGAATAAGAGTTTTATGTGTGAACAGATCATCTTCCATGTAGTCATCTTTCAATTGATTTGTTTTTCTCTTATTTTTTAAAATTCTTTTTACTATTTTTACTAATTGACAGTTGTTACTTTACAACTTGTTCTTAATTTTTGTTTCTGGCCAAAAGTTTATTTCTATCTAGCTTTTGCTTTCACATCAACGGGAGCTTGTAGCAGATCGCAATCACAAGCTAGTCCTTTTGTGTAGCAGCTCAAGAGGTAATTCGATTAATATAAACATAAGTAAAGCCCAAACACAACCTTATAGCAAAATGCAACAGACCGCAACGAACACTAAGATTGACAAATGCATACTTTTATTCATACCTATTGTGCCTTTCACAGTTACATTTCATTTTGTAAATCATACACACTTTTATATTGATGATGCATAAGACATATCATTTTTTGTATCTATCTGTGCAATATTATGTGACAATACTAGCAAATCGAAAGAAGATAAAGAATTTGGAGAGAGTATGACATTGATGTCATTCTTACTTTTCTTGAGTAAGCTTTTAACTGGAAAAACCTGCATTACATTCTCAAGAAAAGTTACCAACCGATAGCTAGTAAATAAAGGTTTAAAGCGGACGAGTGTTTGCAAGGTACTTGAGATCAACTTGTTAAAAGCTTGAATCAAGCTAAGCTTAATTGAGTGCTAACCCATATAGAAGCTCATTTAATAAACAAGCTTGTGCTCGAGTATTAGATATCAAGCTCGACTAGGCTCGCGAGTTTAAGCTACGCCCAACTCGTTTACACCCTCAGTAGTAAAGAACTTTTCTGGTAATGATAAAAATCCCATTCAAAATAAATAGAGAAATATGAGTATAGATACCTTGTTTGGATTTTGGAAGGAGTTCTCATCCTTAACATTGGTGGAGGAGAGCACAATCTTTGATGACTTAGAATAATCTATTAAGCTAGAATCCAACCCTTCAAACCTTATCTTCAAATTCACTTTGTTACTCCCATAGTTCACTACCTGAAAACAACATTTCAAAAGTGTTCATCCTTAGAAAAATCAAATAAACTTTCATTTAAGTTCTTAATCATTACAGATGACTGATGCTATTGATTTTCATCCTTAAGATTCACCTATCTTTCTCATAATCTTTATTAGAGGTGGCAAAACAGGCAGATAGCAATTGTGTCAAAACGGGCCTTTTTTAGAGCATGTAAGGTCGGGTTGGCTTGATCTATCAGCACCTTTTGTTCCGCTTTTTATAAATAAGTAACGTATTGAATATGATTACGAAACTATATAACTACAATTTAATTTTTCTGTTAACACAATTTTGAAAGTTGCAAGTACTTGAACAAACTTTATGCAATTTTTAACCGGACTAACCCATCTGACTCGGTTTCTTTTTTAGCTGATTTTTTGATTTACATGTTTCTCACATCACAGATAAGAGGGTTCATTTTACCTTAACCCTTAAATACTTTTTCTTATCCACCGGATTCTGGAACCAAATAGCGGATGCCATAAGCGAATTTGATGAATCCGTTTGGAGAGTTGAATCAAGAAGAGTTGCACCATTTGACATTGAGAAAAATTGTTGCATCCAATAACTTGGTGTCCCATAAGTCTGATAAGTATTAAACACTATGGCATCTGGCCTAAATCTGAAAGATAAAGTAACTTTCCGTCACTAAAAGTTTTCAACAATGAAAGTAGTCAGTAAATTGGAGGCTGTAATACAAATTTTGAAGGGAAAATACATACCCCTTGTCATTAGGAGTGTTAGCATTTAGAAACAAAGGTGCATTGCTTGCCATATCCACCACATCACTGCAAAACAAGCACATTAGAACACTGTTCTGGTGCACAAGGCTCCTGCATGCATGGGTCGGGTATGTTGGCTGTTGGGTTACTATTTTAAAAAATAATTTTTTTTATATAAAACCTTAAGACAGTTTATTTTTTCTCTTGCTGCTTTTAAACCATACATATTCATGAAACTTTTGAAGAATAACAGACCAGTTCTTCTCTATGCCAATAAGAAATCCTGCTTCTGCTATCGCTGCTAAAAGATTTCCAGAACCAGCGTCATGAGAAGTCACAGCATACTCGCTTACAAAAGCCTGAAATCAATGAGTGTCACAATTAAAAAACTCTTTACACGTTTGTGTTTAGAAATTTTAAAATAATAATCATTTAGAACATGAACTTGCATACCTTTGGACCAACACGTGATGTGAGATCAAATTTATGAGCCATAGAAAACATTGTCTTTGCATCAGCATAAAGCTAACAAGAAAAAACAGATGTCTTTATAAAATCCAGCTCTTCGTGGAATTACAATATCAAGCAGATGCAGCAAAAAACATACTTAAAAAAGATTCAAATTTTCATAATATCACGTGAAGAACAATGTTAAACAAAGAATCTCACATGATAATCATACAGCTCTGCTGGGTGGTCCAATCGTGTGTTTGATCCATCACAGTTAGAGATCACTTTAATGTCTGGACAAGCATCTTTTATGGCAGCATAGAACTTGAGGTAATTTTCTGAGTAAAATGATAAATACAAGCGTTGTCAAATCACCTGTTCTACGAGAGTAGTAATTGTTTATATTTTTTGTTGGATGGCTAAGCTCAGGCAGCTGAGCATACACACATGACTTGCCATTTTGTACAGGTCAGGTTAGGTTGACCTGTTTTGGTTTGGTTTTTTTTATTATAAATAACAAGTTAATTATGCTTACAAAAAGAATATTTTTACAATAATCTGTTTTTGAATCAAATGCTTTATGGAGGTTTATTAAACATACACCTTGGAAGAAACTGAACCCATTCCCTTAATTTATTTTTCTGGTTTGATAGTCTGAGATGATACACAATCCAAAGCATCCCATTTACATGTGAATGGGACAAAATTGCCACCTCGGGCTACATGGTGGTCATTTCCTAGCTTCTGAACCTTTTTCTTCATCCACTTTCATAAGTATGCACAACTAAAAGAAAAACAAAATTTAGATGAACATACCACGGTAATTCCCCCTCCAACAATCTTGATTCCCGATAGCAACATGATTCAAGTTGAAAGGTTCGCGGTGGCCCATATCAGCCCGAAGAGACCCCCATGTAGAATTGGGATCACCTCTAGCAAATTCAATAGCGTCAAGCACATCCTGATTTACAAAATAAAAATAAACATCTTATGGATACTGTAAATTTAACTGTAGGCACTATACAACCATTATAGGAATCATCTAGACTACTTGTATGATAACCGTATATTAAGATGCTATATATGAATAATAACAATAACATGGCACGAATAATCATATACAAATCGTTTAAAATGACCGCATATTAACAAGTAATAACAGAAAAGACCAATAACTTGCCTGCACCAAAGGTTTAATGTTGGAGGGATCAACCGCCTGCTCTAGGCTGAATCCTTTGGATCACCGAAAAGAGGATTAAAGACCACCATCAAATATCAGAATTATATGTAAAACATGTTATTTTTGATATGTCATTTACCACTGTTGAATACCCATATTGGTGATGCATCTAAGTCCTCTGCCAACTGTAAGAAAACCAGATGATTTAAACAATATTGAAACTTAAATTATCAAGATATGCATAGTGTCCAATGAACATAAGTCATGTTACCTGGAGAAATTCAAAGTAACCGAGTCCATCATCGGTCCAGTAAGCCCATACATCATTCATATGCCCTGGTCTCTCTTCCCAAGGGCCCACGGTATCTTTCCACCAATATGCATTTATTAAAGACCTTCCTTCAGCAAAACTGCCACCTAATGTACAACATGAGAATTTAAGCGCTTTAGGATGTGGCAATTTCACACCATTTACTTGCGAATAGATTGAATTGATTTATTTTTGGTCTCTAACGTCAAATGTGACAGATAAAAAAGTTCAAAAGGAAATAAATTGAAAAGTCACTGTAAGTGTACTTTTATGGATGCAACCTTCTAAATCATTTTATACAAAAAATAGATTAATATTGTGATAATTTGTGACTCGATATATAACATATGTATTGGCTATAAAAATCACATATAACCCCTGAAACAAACAGTAATACACAAAATGTGGATTTCCCAACACAGTTTGATAATTTTATTAAATGATATCCAGAGTGTAAATCTAGACATTAATACAATCAAAAGATTCTTTAAAATGTGCTACCATGTTGAGTTCAGATATGCATCTACTGATGCTGTTAATAATATCATAAAATATCAAATATAATGTGACTACTCAACATATAATGAGTGTAACCACATTTAAATATAAATATGTCTTTTAAGACAGAATATTAAACTAGTCTAATATTAAGAGTAAAAGTAGCCAAAGATGACAACTTTTCAAAACAGAATTCATATCTACCTGGAAACCTGATAAATCCTGGCTTCAAATCTGCAACCATCTTAAAAAGATCATTGCGGAAACCATGCCCCTGGTACAGTAAAATTATTTTTAAGGTTCATCCTATGTGTTTGTGTGTGTGTGCGTGAACCGTGACAATACTAATTGTCAATTTCATACGTGATAAAATAAAAATTGTATCATATTTCTAGCAAAAAGGTTATACATAATGATATTGAGGACACTGTAATTAAAATCAAATTAGTTATTATTCAACCTCACTTACTAATTAACATTTTAGATTCCCTTTTTCTTAAATGACTTGAAAAAAAACAAATTACTATTTCGAGCTCTTACGAATAAAGAAGCCAATTCCTATCAGAGTCTTCTCCATTTGGTACAACTATATTGAAGAATAAGGAGAAATTAATATAGGGAATTTATGTTTAGAACCATTTTTTAATATTTAGGGGCTAAAGTAATAACTCAAACTTAATAAAAAAATATTTCATAATTCTTAGTTATTATACAATATAAAATAATATATAATCATAATACTATTGTTATGTTTTTTAGCTAGTTGTTATTATAAAAGCCACAAATTACATACTGGCAGGCTAGCAGCATATTATAGAAACAATACAAAACCTGAACAGAAGTAAATGAATGGACTATATATCACGTACAAAGCACATGACCATAGGGAGGAATTTACCTTGTATGTATCCATGGGCATCAGAGAAACTTGATCAAACCATATGATCCCTTTTTTGTTTGTCTTAAACTGTAGTCTTGAATTATGATTAGTTGCATTTGCCTTCAATGAAAATTCCATCTTTGTCCAGTTTGAAACATCGGTAGCTCTAGAAGAACCATAATAACATATCTTTTATATAGTCTCTGCTTAATTCCCATAAGATTGATAAATTATAATTCAATAAATACTCACTTGATGTTTGCAGCAGCAAGTGTTTGCCCTCCAGTTGAGTCGGTTAATGATACTGCCACGTTTATTGAATTGGATGAACGAATGTACAGAACTAACTTGTAGGTCTTCCCTTGTTCTATATTCTGCAAATGATTAGAAAACAAAAAAGTCTACATTAGAGTAGCAAACATTTAAGAAAGTATTAGGTATGCAAAAGATTTAAGCCACCAAAGCAGTATTTTACTGCACAAAACCTCATAAATCATTTCAATCAGTAAGTTGATTGTAAAAAAAATATTTTTTTACTTATAGTTGACAAAAGAAGTGAAATGAGTCAACCCAACCCGACCCAGGTACCAAAATAACTTGTTTGACCCACCCATTTGACAGATTAATTCTTACCATTCCCCAGTATCCAGGATTATATATACCAACCCCTCCAGCTGGACATGAATCTTTGTCACAAAGCACCTCCATCCGAAGTGCAACGGGATTTCTTTTGAAGCATGAAGAGAAGTCAGTCCCTACTCGTACCGATGAGTAATCCCCAATAACTGCCCAAGGTCCGATAAATGCTGGAGTATGTAGTCCACCAGCTTCAAAACCTACGGTTTCAAAGTTTCATGAAAATTTATCTCATGTACAACTTCCAGCTCATAAAAATTCATTTGATCTTTACTTTGTTCAAGAAAAATGTTTTACTGTTTTGAAAATATCTATAAAATCCATCAATAAAAACTGATATAATGATTTTTAAAACTACCTCTGTTGCTTACTAACTCTGCCCACAACCCGCCTGCACCGGCATTGTTGATCTCCTATGATACGCGAAGAATTAGTCAAACACTAAGCCAAAATACATATGCTTTATAATCCTTTTAATTACAAAATGCAAACGCATACCTCAAAGGAAACACCAAACAGATTTTCGGGCATCTTCTTTGTGGATCCTTGAGAAGCATTTACAAGCAGCAATGCATTTGTGTCCAACAAAGTTGATGTACATTGAATGAAAGAAGAAAACCCAATAAGAAGCACAAGTATGACAGATTGAACATCTTTGATTGATCCCATTACTTCTTTTGAGGAACACTGAATATTTCCAGTAGCCTATTGTAACAAAATCAGTGTGATAAAGTAGATGTTATTTTCTACGTACGTTTTTACATTAGAGTAGAGGTGGCAAAATGGGAGGGTCAAGCGGGTTGGGCTGACCCGCATACACTTTTTATCCATTTCTTTTTATAAAAAAAATTCGCAGTTATGACAACATTTTGCAAAAACTATAATATAATAATCAAGATTATTGAGTTAAACAATTTAGGAGGTTGTAAGCGGTTAATCAAAAACAGACCACAGCAACTTTCGACCCGTTTGACCTGATCCCTTTTCAGCTACTCAATAAAACATAACACGAATCATAGATCCCAGTGGACAAGTAAATTTTTATCAATTCTAGCTACTGCTAGTCCATAGGCCTCAAGTTCAATTTTTAACCATCAAGATTGCATAGCAAATGGATTCATAAAAGTAAACACTCAAATATAACACTAATTAACTTAGTAACTTAGCCCATCAAGTCAACCCTGCATTTTTTTTACTCAGATAAAACTTGAAAGTCAAAAACTTACTGAAAGATATACAAGTTTACTGATCAAAGAAGACAAAAAGTCAACAAATTTATAGTTAAAATTAAGAACATAACTAAATCTTACAGAGTTAGATACTTAGATAGATGTCATGAAGTTGGTGGTGTTTGAATGCTGGAGAAATTCACCGATGATCTGAACGGAGTTTAGTGCATGAAAGTTGTATGTGTGTTTGAATATTATTGCCTGAAAAGCATAAATATGAAGTGGGTTGGGTAAATTAAGAAAGATTGTTGAACAATGATTGATATAGTTATTTCTTTTTTTTTGTCTTTGCTTACACGTATGCAAAGCTTATCCCTTTTGTATATGGGTAGACTTGGAAGTGTCAACAAATTAGTTATTGGGTCCCACCAACAACCTGTCATTCGTTAAAATATTACTTTTATTAAGTTTATTTGTTTCTGTATTATTTATAAGTAGATGTTTTGGTGGGATCTATGTAGTTCATCAATGTACCTATTGAGAAATCTCACGTGGGAGGTATATCATTTAATTTAATCCTTAAAAGTATTTTTTTATGGATATTATTTGCTCAATGTACTACACATGTTACTTATTAGATAGTAAAGTGTCTCACTGCAAGCCATTGCTAGGAGAGGCATTTGATTTGTTGGACTTTTTTCAAGAAACTTATAAAGATTTTTAATTTTGAAATTAAAGTTTGTTAGATATATTAGGATTTGGATATGTCAAGATATTTAGAATGGTTGTTATATTTCGTTAATATGTTTTGGAATGTGATGGCGGGTCGAGTGGTGGCGATGGTGGCTGTATTGATGACGATGGCGGTTGTAGTAATGACGGTGGCAGATGTGCCCACGACAGCCTGTCACCGAGGCTATGGCCATGACAATTGACTTTCTTTTACTTGAAGTAATTTGAGATAATTCCTTCATATTTTAATCCCAATCAATTCCACAAACAAAACATATAAGAGGCATATCGTATGATCTAAATTTCAATTTGATTATTATAAACAACTAATGAGTCAATTCTTAGGCAAGCTAGAGTTTGAAATTTTACTTATAAACCAAGCTTTAGTTTTAGACTTGAAGTTTAAACAAGTGAAATTTAAGATTAAGTTCTCCTAAATTTAAACAACAGCTCCGACTTGAAATGACACCTTGACTCCCACCAGTAGAGCACCAATTCTCCTCCCCCACCTCAACACACTATAGTGACTTATTGCTTTTGAGTGTACCACAAAGGATCCTTCCACTATTGCTTACAATAATATATATTTAGTTTTAATATAAAATTTTTGTTGTAATTAAGGTACGAAAGATCTATGTTGTTTAACAATAAAAATGTTAGTCCAATTGTTAGGATCGTGAATACTATCTAATAAAATAATTTGATAAGCCAAACAAGTAATATATGCATAACCATCACTACACTACTCTAAAAGAGTTCATAATAGGTTTCTTATCTTTATCTATATAATTACACTAATATTATTATATTTTCTCTCTTTTTTCAATTAAATAATACTTTTTATACTTTTATCATTACTTTTTTTTCTCTCATTTACTCATAACCATTTTAAAAAAATATTAAAAAAATTATAAAAACTGAATAGTGATTCTTCAAATACATCAATCCACAACAGTGGCGAAACTTGAACCAAAACTTAAGAGGGGGGAGGCGAAAGTAAACAAATTTAGGAAGGGCAGACTATATTTATTAAAAAAATTATGCTACCGGATCGGAAATTTATACTATCAAACCAAAAATTTACACTAGTGACGAAAGAAAAAGAGGGAGGCAGCCCTTGATCCATAATAACATTTTCTCTCTCACACAACCACTTAAAATCATTCAATATAATATACTAAACACACTCATATATTTTTAAAAACTCCACTGTGAATGCTCTAAGAAAACATTATGTCCATAACATACCAAAATCAATGTTAACCGGTCGCAAAAGTTGCAAAACATGTATTAATGGGTGATAAAAGTACGCCCGAACAACACCGGTTCAAACACCACGATAAAAAGAAAAGATAGATCTAAAGCTCATTTCGGATACAGATTCACCACTGAAACAAACAATAGGGCTGCGATATCTAACCAAAGATACAAATACTTCATTTCGGTTAAGACATGATGTCTAAAAACACCACCCAATATGCCACAATTGAGCTAGCAAAGAAAAATCAATTTAACTCGTAACTTTAGAAAAATCAATACAACTTTTCATTATCAAACTCACTACCTTCTGCCAAAGTCCGAATACATATATAAAAGAAAGTAAACCAACAACTACATGCTATCCTATTCTTACGTAGACATGGAAATAAAATACTAATAAAGCAGCTTAATGTACAACTAACAAAGCATAAAAAGAAACTAAATTTTAAACTTGCAAGAAAGTGGTAGAAATTGCAGATGCATGGAACGTGTGATGCATTAACTTGCATGAGATTTATTTCTTAGAATAATAATATTGTGGTTGATGTGGGTTGACACGTGTAGTGAACGGGTCGTTGACCCGACATACAACAATGGGGCTTAAGAATTTCCCGTTCAAAAACACTATACTAGACAAATACCAAGATAATTTGCAAAAGCGAAAAACTCTAAAACCCTAGAAAAAGGATGAAACATTCAAATAACATGCAAAAATCACAAAAAAGAACCATACTAATAAATACTCGCAGCCTAGCATTATTAATGTAATGAGATAGGATATGTGTTTGCCAACAAGTTGAAAGTGCCTGATATAGTTAAAGATTTAAGATAGACCAAACCCATAAAAATATAAAGTTGACTTCACAAGTTTCACATCAAACAGTAAAAATCTCGATACCAAGCTGCTGGGCTTCAAGTTGTAGAGCAAGTGCCAGATTAGCCAGGGGGCCAGTTCATTTGGCGCCCCCCGAGTAGGTGAACATGAAGGTGGTAGACAGATTGGCCTGCAAGAAAACCATTGTAAACCAAAAACGTACCAACAAATACAATAAATGTGAGCGTGTGTGAGAGCATGTGTGGGGAGGAAAGATGCATACATCCTTGTGGTCCATCATTGATGACAATCCTGAACCCTTCTTCAAGACCTTCTTGCTTTGCTACAACCTTTGCCGTGTAGAGAAGGTGGCCAAGAATCTCACAATGCCTCTCCTCAGCCTAATAGATCACATGCAAGTATATGAATTTTAAAAAGTTTAAGCTGATTAATAATGTGAAAGAATAACTAAATTATAATAACTTAGCAAATAATCTTTTAGTTATTTCTAGTTAGCTATCTTTACGCAGCAGAAACACACACAATTACAAGCACGCACACGAAAGCAATAAGAACACAAGAATTTATAGTGATTCGGTCAAGATGACCTACGTCTACTCTATGCAACTAGGTATTTTTATTAAGTTCAATGGACAAGATTACAATACAATGACATACTCTATATATAAAGATAATTAAGGTTTAAAGAAGCTTCAATGGTCAGACCCATAACTCCATCCAAAAGCCCAAAGGCCTTCACACCTCAACAATTTCTTACTCCTACTCAAACCAAGAAAATTGCATTTTGGGGGGGGACGCTCTCCCTATTTTTTCGTCTATAGTGTTAAATTTTAGCCCGAAAGTGTAACTTTTTTGCCCGGTAGTGTAAATTTTTATTTAAATATCGAGTTCACCCCCCCTAAAAAAAATAATTTCGCCCCCGCCCCCCCTACGAAATAGTTCAAGCTCCGCCACTGACAAGAAGTATCTTCTAAGTACCAAAAGGGTCTCCAAACAGAGCTACTATACATGTATTATGGCATAGATATGTACGACTGTGTGTGAAAACAGTTAATTACCTTAGAGAGACCAGTCAAGCCATCTTTAACTTTTGGAATAAGCAAGATGTGTGTTGGTGCTTGAGGAGCAATGTCCCGGAATGCAAGAACCTACCAAGATAAAAACATAGGGGGGTTCCATTAGTTGCAGCATACAATAAAGATTAAGGTGTGATTCAAAAACTAGAAAAATTATATTGGGGTATGCATGCTAACTTGCTATAACTTCTTGTTAAAAATTCAAGCACAAACTCTTGTTTGTTTATAATTACAGCTGTGACACATGTCTTCCATCATTATAGATAACAAAATAGCTTAATAATGATAAGAAAAAAATTCCAATCACTTCACAGAATCCTCCTCAACATCAACTCTTCTCTTAAATAGTTTAAAATCAGCATTTCCTCATAGTATCAGACCTATATGTTTCTAGGTCAAGATTTCGATTAGATTTTTTTATTTGTATGTTAATTACCCAATGAAACCTGTTACTATGTGGACAGACTGTTCACAGGACACATATTGCATCCAGTTTTAGCTACTTGATCATAGTTTAACTTCTTTACAGATATTTGAGAATGAGTAAATAAGAAAATTGATCATAGAATACTCAACCTTAGTTGAAAAAAACAAGATAATGATTTAGAGACAGTAATGTGCTACCTTATCATCCTCATAAACCACATTTGCTGGGATTTCCTTGTTAATAATTTTGTCAAAACTGAAAATAAAGAAAGCAGGTTTACATTAACATATTTGTAAGGCTTTCATGCAGGACAGTCTTCTCAGAATAACATAAAAAAGTCAAAGACATCAAACACAAAACAAGCAAAGAAGATCTGCAAGGCTTAAGTATAGACAATGGAAGCCAAAGAACATAATAGATAGGCAACACCCAGAATACTAAATTCATGGATAACTTCCAACAAAATAAAAGAATATGCAACAACATAAGCTTTTATACGCAAAAGGGTGTGCTCGATTAAGAACATCGACACCACTTGACTAACATCACAACATTAAAATTTTCATCTTATTGACGGATCCGCAGTATGCTAAAATGCTAAATTCAGTAACAAGCATGATAAACGTTTTCAACAAGCTACTAGCAAAACCCAATTCGAATTAACAATGACGAAACACATAGAACTTTCAAAACCCTAAAAACCAGCCCTTTTAGGATGTAAACAGCATAAACCACCAAAGACTGATCTAATCGGCCGAATTAGCAGTTCCAAAACCTTCACCACACAATCAATCGCCAACTCAAAAGGGAAAAACATATGATTAGCTCATACAACAGTCGAAACGAATGATCATGGCTATGAACAAAAGAAAAGATAACAAATTAAGACAAAGAGAAGTGGTAAAGAGGTTGATCGTTTAGCAGCAGTAGACATAGAGAGAAGATGAGAGTACATAGTGGGAGAATCAGAGGCGACGGCGGCAAGGGCGGCGTCTTTCTCAGACGCCATGGGAGAAGTGAAAGAGTGTTGGTGAGGAGCAGAGATGTGAGGTGAGAACTTGCAGCCG
This sequence comes from Flaveria bidentis, assembly GCA_018326385.1. NCBI lineage: Eukaryota > Viridiplantae > Streptophyta > Magnoliopsida > Asterales > Asteraceae > Flaveria > Flaveria bidentis. Next base: position 15,371 of record BJCM01063768.1, read on the forward strand.
CTTATCACTGCTCATTGTTCGTTACTATAAAACTACTCATTTCCCATCCTAGGTTTAATGCATGTTATAAAACTAGATGTGTTACATGGTTTATGACAACCGGATTGGTTTGAGACGAGTCATTTTATTATTTTTATAGGTAATGGGTTCGATTTTTATTTGTGTAATATGTTTCAATCGGGTTTGAGGTTTTATCACAGTGAGCATTTGGTGGTTGGTTTCTCATGAAATTGTGGGTGGGTCCTATCACCAGTGTTATTTGTGTTCGCGGGCTTATAGGCATGGGTGATCTTTTGTCATCAGGTTTACACGGGTGGCTAAGCTTATAGTATTCCTTGGTCGTTCAAAATTTTTCTTGCATGGCCTCTATCGACTTAATTTTCTTAAAAACAATCATAGCCTTGGAATCACAAATTGTCTTAGATGAACTCAATTTCATCGTCATTAATACATTAGTTTTCTGTAGAGGTGATGTTTGCTTGCGGTTGCATATCGTAAATGTTTGTCAAGCCATGGCAACCGACATCGTTTTTCCTTTAAAATCATAACCCTTGAGGTACCAAAATAGTCGAAGCTATAAGATGAACTATCATCATTAACACACGTAAGCAATGAGAGACAAACATGCAAAACCAAATAAATACAAAGCCTAGGATGAGCCTAATGCTCATCATATTGTCATTAACACAACAACTTACAACATGCACAAACGAAACATCATCATCTCAAATGAAGCAAAGGCTGATCACCATCAAAACACCAAATTAAACCATAACAGAGTTAAATCTAAACACCTTAAAAGAGTATTAGTGAGATAAAGAAGCAGATAGGCAACAAAGAGGGTCAAATCACCGGTATCACTAGGTATCCTAAGGTGTTGAAAGTCTAACAAGATAACGTAAGGTTAAGACCAAACTAATGAGTCATAAAAAAAGATGCATAGAGTAATATCAGAGCATGCTCGATAGCTTGTAGCACGTGTTTATAGTCGTAAACCTACTTACATCATCACCTACTATCATAACTAAATTCCAAATTATAATACATGTGCAAACAAATAAAAAGAAGTGTCCATTCAATTCTTTGAGAGATGAACAAACACCTTAACTCTTAATTATCACAAATTTCGAGGCTAGCCAAAAAGCTAATAGACGAACACGTGGACCCAAATCAAAACGGAGGGTTTACAGCACTTGGGCTTGTTTCAAGGAGGATGGATTAGCCCAAGGGGCCTAGCTAAAAATTTACAAAAGGTCTATCCTTTTTTATTGGTCCGTAAAAACATTTAGACTAATGGGCTTGTGTTGAGTTGGTTATATGCCCCCACTAGGCCTGTCTTGGGTCGATCCTTAAGCGTGGGTTTTAATACCATACCATTACAACGTGAAGGTAGCTTTGCTCGTTCACCCTAAATTGTAACATCACGAGTATTAAAACATAAATAAGGTTGTTTTTATGCACAAACAAATTCTTGTTTCTATCTTGATTATTTTATTTAGAGGCATTTACATATTTCCTCTTTTTAAACTCTTTAATTACATATTTACCCAAATTAAAATTTTTATTACATATTTCTCCTTTCTAAAACATATATATTACATATTTACTCATTTTATTAAAATTAGTTATTGAATGATTATTATATCCACAGTTTTACTAAGTTATTTTTACGTCATTCTTTTCTTATTTCTTAAGAACATCAAACACATATTTCCTAAAGTTTGAGTTTTCTGTATGAATAAAAAGTATATAATTATAACTCAAAATACAAAAGTTTATTTCAAAACAATAATCATCGTAATCCAAGTTATATCTCCAAATACAAAACACAGTTGCCAAAGATTCAAACAATTATAATAATAAAACATTAATACGTAAAAATCTTTTAGTAAAAACAATATAAAATAGTCACTTGATAGGTTAATTTTAATAAAATGAATAAATATGTACTATATGTGCTTTAAGAAAAGAAAATATGTAATTAATTTTATGCCTTGAGGAAATATATAATTTAAGGTATTAAAAAGGAGAAATATGTAAAAACCTCTTTTATTTATAATGATCAAATAAGAAGAATTAAAAAGATTGTTTTCAATTAATAGACAATTAATGCATGTTTATTATTTTTTTTACGAAATTGCTTTCCAACCTGAATAAAAATTTTTAAAAAATCATTCATTTTGTTGAAAGAAAATATTAAAAGTTTTAAAATTTATTTAAAAAAAGTATGACAAGTAAGACAAAAAAAATATCTATATCATTACCCTTGAAAAATATCAAACTGAAATCATGATTCCTTAAAACTAAACTTAAGTTTGTATGTTAAATTATAAAGCATTAAATGAAGTTTGTAAGAACAGACTCATAGGGTCATTGTTTTCAAACTCGGGTCGGATCGTCTGGTTAAACCGGTCAGACCGGGATTCTGAGGTCGGACCGTACGATCCACCCTAAATCGTTTTGTTTCCAAACAACCGATCAGTTTGAACTGAGAACCAGGTCGGACTGGATTTTAATTTTTTATATGTTTATTAGTTTTTCAGATTTTAATGAGTTTAAATGGAGATTCAAACATAAATATGGTGTTGGAAGTAAGATTATTGTTAAGCTTTTATAGATAACTATAAACTACATATAAAAATACCTATATTGAATATTGAATTGTATATATAACTTTATATCTAATATAGAGTAAATTACAAATTATGTCCTTTATTAATTTATAAAATTGCATGTTATGTCTTTCAGTTTTAATAACTACATGGAATGTCATTTTTTAAAATAATTTTTATATCTATCATCTTTTAAACTAACCTCCATCTAAATTTACAGTTAAGTAAGGCATGTGCGACTCACATGAGAACATTTTTATATATTACATGCCTACAAATGAGTCGGAAATAGTTTTATGTCGCTTCATTCTGTCGCCTTCATGTTAGAGTGTTCAAAGTTAAATATCTGAAATTTTCGGATAGTTGAAATCATTATCTGTATCCGTATCTGAAATTTCGGATATCTAAAATTCAGATATTCGAAATTTTGGATACGGATACAGATATGATTCACACATCTGAATTTCTTCTTTGTTTTTTGAAATAATTAGATAATTGTAATTATAAAAATAATGTAAAAACAATGCTTGTTTACAAAAGTTTTAATATACAATAACAAGTCCTAACCAAAATAAAAATCCTTTAACACTTTAATAACTGTAACAAAATATATTTTTAAAATTATCCAAAAACTTAAAATTCTTTCTGTTAGTTTTTAAAGAGTTAAATGTCTTTTTATTGGGACTTGTTTGTGTATATTAAGATTTTTTATGAGTGTTGTTTTCACATTATTTTTTTAATAACATGAGTTAGTTACACAAATGGTCTCTGTGGTTTATATAAAATAATAGGTTTGGGTACTAAAGGTTTTTTGTAACAAGTTGGGGTATTAAATTTTCAAATTATAACGAGTTAATGTATTAACACTAATAGACGTTAACTTTTATGTTAAATGTATGGGTATTTTTGTCTTTTTTATTTTACAAGGTCTACTATGTAATTTACAAGGATTGTTTGTATCACTTACTATAAATAAAGACTATTTGTGTAATTTAATAATTATATATACACATATATGTATCCTAAGCTTCTTTCACCACCACCGTTGGCAACCACTGCATGCAACCATCGCCGACCACCTCCGACGACCACCATATCGTCACATCGTCCTTGCCATCACCAACATCATCTGTAGCTCATGAAATGAAACAACAACATCATCATTTTCATACTCAACTTCACCACCACAACACCACCATTACCGCCACCACCACCATGTCGTCACCATTGCGTCATCACCACCATCTCACCATGTAACACCTGGTTATTTATTATTTTGAAGCCGACGAAGGAAGGAAAAGAAATAAAGTCCTAAGTCGAGGGACCAAACTAGCCAACGAAAGAAAGTCGGGTGAGTGGGAGTATATAAGGGAGAGGGCAACCCTTACCCTCTCCCCACACTCACCAAAATCAGCCAAAGAAAGAGAAGAAAAGAGAAAGAAGAGAAAAAAGAGAGAAAGTTGGTTCGGGTTGGTTCTAGTGAGCCAAAATCGTCGAGAAACGAGTCAAACCGAAGCTCTACTTCTTGGTGTCGTTTGTGTGAGTTCTAGGACCCTCTTTTAAACATTTTTGAATGATTTGGGGCTGGAACACATCTAAAAATCGGGTTTTTGTGTGTGTATTTATGTGACCCGTATGCGTATGTGTATGTGTGTGTATGATGCGTTTGAGTCTTGATTGTGTGTGCTTGAATGGTGTTGTGGTATGCATCCCTAAGGTTTAGGATGGTCGATTTGGGCTCAAAATGGGTTTAGATGAGTTTGGAGGCCGAAAACCCTCGGCTGCAGTCGGGATAAACTGCATTCTGCATCAGCTAGGGCTAGGCGACCGACTAGAGGCCGAATAGGGTGCGATTGGGGTCCATTCGCACGATTGGGGTCCATTCGCACGATTGAAGGTCCATTCGCACGATTGAAAGGCCAGTCGCATGGAGGTCATGAGATTGAAGGTCCAGTCGCATAGGTGCTCATCCGCATTAGTTCACTCGTATGAGTGTTCATCCGCATTAGTTCATTCGCATGAGTGTTCATCCGCATTAGTTCATTCGCATGAGTGTTCATCCGCATTGGTTCATTCGCATGATGCTCAGTGGCATGGAGCCATGCGACTGAAGGGTGTCCATACGCCTGTATAGGGCTGTTGCACCTGAGGAAAGTATAGTTTGACTTCTGACTTTCGGGGGAAAGGGCAGATGTAAGTTTTGACATAAAGGTTCCCGTAAGAGCAAGTAAGATGACAGTTGTGACCTTAGAGAGTATGTTGGGCATGATGATGATGATGTTGCATGATTATGCATGTTATGTATGTATGATGTTGCCCTATATGATGTTAATGCCTGTGTATGTTATGTTCATTGTTATGGTGTATGTTTATATTTCCTATGGCTTTACGTTGAATGATAAT
>BJCM01063769.1:0-12410 GCA_018326385.1 Flaveria bidentis
CTGATAATAATACTTGAATTAAAAGAAAAACTAAGCTCTCTAGAGATGAATTTAAGAACATGCTTAATTGTACGAGTTAATTGAATAAAATATTAAATATAATAAAATTTATTTAATTATAAAATGATATTTTAAGATAAAATATGATTTAAATTAAGTAGGAGTAAAATTATAAGTAATAAACGACGATACCAACTTTTTAAAATTTATTTATAAAAAAATCAAAAAAATAGTTTAAAAAATTTATCATTTTTATAAATATCCTTATTATAACTTTCATTTTTAATTATTTTTTGTTTATAAAAAAGTTAATTTTTAAAAAAACTAAATTTATAATATTTCATATTTTCAAATAAGTTTGATGTTATAGAAAAATAATAATTTATAAAAAATATTTCTTTAGAAATAACATCAATAAAAATATATATTTCTTAATTTAATAGAAAACCATTTTTAATCTAAAAAAATCTTAAATAATATTATTTGTAATTAAGGTAATTATTTAATAGGAGAGAGAAGTGAAATTTGTTTTGTAAAAATGAATGTGGTGTTATCACATGTCTCTATAGTTACCATTTTATTAGAGTATAAGGATTTAAAAAAAATAAAAAGTTTTGTTTAAAAATTGTCATATTTATAAAAAACCTTATTATAACTTATTTTTAATTATTTTTGGTTTATGAAAAATTACTTTTTAAAAACACTAAATTTAAAATATTTAAGTTTGATGTTATAGAAAAAATTTATTTATAAAAAATTATTTCTTTACAAATAACATTAATAAAAAGATATATTTCTTAATTTATTAGAAAACCATTTCTAATCTAAAAATGACTTACATATTATTATTATTTGTAATTAAGGCAATTATTTAATAGAAAAGAAAAACGAGAAATTTTTAAAAAAATGAATGTGATATTGTCACGTGTCCTTTATAGTTATCATTTTATTATAGTAGAAAGATGTTAATATCATGACTTGTTGTTTCGGTAGTTCTTTAGGCAGAGATTGTGATGCATATCTTACTTAACTCATGTTAACTTTGTGTGTATATTATGATGATATTTGACTACAGAAAAACTTGGTGAAATATCATCATTGATTATATGATATATTTATTATTTAGAAGTACATAGTTTGAGTTGTTATAGTTTTTATTATTAATTGAGTTCATAGATTGAATGTTTGAAATCTTATTGACTTTCAAACCGGAAACAAACCGTTAATAACAAATTGCTTTGGTTTTATTCGGTTTTGATATTAACAGTTAAAATTTGATTTTAAATAATAAAAATTATTACTAATGGTTTGATTTATAGTTTGATCTGTAAAACCGAATCAAAAACATCTCTTGGTAAATTTTAAAACGAAAGACCGAGTTCTAAGGGAGAAAAAATTATGAAAATGATCCAATGTATGAAGCAATTACTCAACAAATGTCCATGTTGTGATGGTTGAAAATGATATTATACTGTTTTATAATTTTAAAAGGTAATCTAACTCAAATCACATGATATATTCATGGAAGATCATTCAAATTATACCGGAATCACTCGATTTTAGATATTTTATTTGCTTTATGATTTTAACAAGTTATCTTACTCAGCTTTGTCACCAACACTTTGCAAAATTATCATTGTGAATTCGCAGGTTATTAAAGATGATTAAACGTAGAGTATATATGAGGTTCGACAGAAACTTATGCTGAGACTTGGTGAGCTCGTACACATACTTCATTTATGATGTAGTGAATTGTATTAGTCACACAAGATTATGTTGCAATAAACGAAAAACAACACACAACTACAACGGTTAATTTAAAAATGTTGTTTTTAATTAAAAATACACAACCCAAAACATCTGCTAATAATAACATGGTTAAACTTCTTAGAATCCACTAAATTCTTTTTAATAAGGTGTTACCGATTCCTACAGCCCAAGTCCTAGTTGAACATGCATTCAATTCAATGTTTTCAGAAATTCCGGTCAGACTGAGAACCAACCATTGAACCAATCTGGTTGTGTGTATGTGATATATTTTTAGTTGAACCAGCTGGTTGTGGTAAACCAATCAAACCGACCCGAGTAGTTGGACCGGGTTTTAGATTTTTTTTTTATTTTTTTCTTCAAAAACTTATTTTTTTGTTAATCTAATAACTTATGGTACACATTTTAGCTATTTAAGTATTCATATTGTACTAAAAATTGTAAATCCTTCTAAAATCATAAAGAATTTTGATATTTTGTTTTTGAACTGAATATATAAATAATATTAATTTTATATATATATGATGTCATCCGGTTCTTGAATCCGGTTCGACCGGTCCAACCAGTGAAACCTCTTAGCTCACTAGTTCGTTGTTTTGATCCGCTTTTGAAAACATTGGTTCAATCAACAATCCCAGTTGTTGGGGACAGATGGCTAATTTAGGGTAAAGCTTTACATCCGGGATTGGTTGAGTGACGCCTAGTTAAGCCTTTTCGACCCAGTTACGGGTAAGTTTGGGTTATGGTGTACCCTTAACAAGTTAAATGAGTCAAAAGCTTTTTCGTTTTATATTTATAACAAGGTTTGTGTACACGTGTGAAAGAACACACGAGGAAAAAGATAACGATAAATATACGAATTTACAAGTAAAACTCACTTGTAGTGTGTGTTTTAAGATAGTTTGAGTGCCATTGCCTGAAGAAGAGTTCTTTTCTGTAATGTACTTATCAATTGATTTGTTTCAGCATGTGCCAGCACATCAGCCACTATAGCTGCAGCATGACCAAGAGGTTCCTCTGAGGATCTTTTCAGCATGAAAGCCTATTAAACACCAAACCCAACAAAAGTTCAGCTCATTATTATCAAGGATTATTCAGTACTTATTGTCCGGTACAATTGAGAATTTTATTGAGTATGTTTGTTTGTTTAGATCTTATTATTCAAATAATGTAAGAACACACAGTCGAATTCAATAATGAAAGAAAACTATGCAATAACTAGAACCGCTTTGGAGAGAGAGATAGCGAGAACCTGGCCATGATGTGAGATGGCCAACGTGCATGGTGACTGCATCCATGGTTCACCATCTATTAGGACAGGTAATTGAGCAAGAAGCTGAATTTTAATGGTCTGTCCTTGTGCAAGCCTTTGAGCTCGAGAAAGCCCAACCTGGGAATCATCAAAACGTCCTCAGATTTATATGGAAAAGTAAAGATATTCATGCATCCATCATTCAACGTTTATGGGAACAGGTGTTATTAAGTTGGAGGAAAACAACAAGCAAAGAGATGTTATAAGTACCCACCCAACAGGTTAATTGCAAAAAGGTAACCACCCTTTTTAGGCCAGAAAAAAGCCGTTAAAGTTTAAATTGTGATTAGGGTAATCTGTTTAGTAGATCATTAACCAGTTGATGTGACAGCTGACTTGCCTGTAACATTTGACCATGTTGACCTTTTCTTAGGTGATGCCTGAAATGCGATTACCTTAGGTAATCAACTGAAATTAAAATATTGAAACTTTCATGGGTTGTATAGTTAAAAATATGTTGGTTGGAAGAGATCAAACCGAGGTTGGTTACCTTTTATGTTGTTAATCCTTTCTAAACCAAGTGCCTTAATATTCAACGCAATAATAAACTGCATTTGTGAAATAAGATTACCTGAAGCTTTCCAAGATGCCAGGTCCCTGATATGCTAACAACTTCAAGTATCCTATCATGCATAGACTGAGGATCAAAATTATCATAATGATCATCCTCATTCTGCCACAAGTCCACACCACCCATATAGCTGCCAATATTGGCAACAACAATACCCTCAGCATCCTTAAAAAGAAGAACACCACAAAAATTGATCAATTCAGTAGAATTAATTGATAACCCAAATTAATTTGAATGAATACATAAAAGTTAAAGCCACAATAAAGATGTTTGGAGTAACAATTTTTTTTATCCATTTACAAATTAGGACATATCAGCGGTCTTTGGGAAAGGTGATGTAAGCAATTGACACAATTACACAATATGTTTCTCAGATAGATAATACACCGACTAAAAATTTACTACTGTTGTAGTTTTTCAAAATAATAATGAACTAACCTCAGGAACCTCGACATCAACTCCATCTACCTCCACTTTAACTTGCCAAGGGTAATCTGCAAATGTTCTATCCATAATAGTTCTAACACCTTCTCTGGCATACAGAACTTTATTCATAAACTGCAATCACGAAAAAGTACTTTCAGCTTAGTGAAGACAATTGAGTAAAGGGAACACAAAAGTTATCAATTGCCACTTAAACGAATGAATGCAAATCATCAGCCAATTGAGCCACATGTAATTATGAGTGACTGAGATTACCATACATAATTATATACTAAACAAAGAGTTGATGTAGTCTGAATATCCTGGCTAGTTTCAGATACTAATTACGATCTATTATATTCAGAGAAAGCACACATTGTAAGCCTCAACATACATGAGAGAAAATTATAATAAAATTCGCACCTGGTTATAGAATTTCTTTGGATTCTCCTCCCTCAGATTGTGGATTTCTAGAGCAACCTTCGCATCACATCCCACTCCTACAGTAACATGTTTGAAGAGCATTTTGTATGATGATTGATATCCATGATTATAACAAAATCAGGTATAACAAGGCAACTCAAAAAACGATTTGAAAATTATTCTTAGGAAATCACATAACGCATACCAAGGTAATTGTTCATAAATTTTGGCGCCCGAAACTGTTTTCCGTTTTGGTTAGTTACAGAAACCTTCCAACGATCAAGAATGGTTACAGCAGCATGTTCTATGTCTTGCAACATTGTGCAGAGGCCACTTTGCCTATCTACTGATCCCAAACCACTACCCCAACCTAAAACTCTTGCCAGGTCATTTCCAGTTCCAGCTGGCAGAATAGCAACAGGTGGAGGAGAAACAAAATTTTGTTTTTCAACTGCATCAAGTACCCATCCAACTGTCCCATCACCACCAGATACAAGAATTCTGAAGTTGGGTACTTTTCTAAATAGATAAAGACCAACTTCTGGCCCTTCTGTTGAGCTCAATTCAAAAACCTATTAGAAATTTAATATTAGGTACGGGTATGCTATTCCTTGTCACCGACACATTCTCTTTACCCATTAGAAATTTAAGCAGCAGCATAAAATTCAAAAAAATTATAACTAAGTTTCACGTATATTTGTGTAGTAAAATGGAAAAGTAATCTTAGTTATGGCACAGCTGCCAGAGAGGCACGTGGCTTATCTCTTATTCTCTTTAGGGGAATACTTTTGAGCCAAATGCAGAACAACCGATCTTTAAGAATTAAGCATATCACAGTTCCACATCCATTCGTTCTCTCTCTCAGATTTAAATAGTTAAAAGCGATCTTTTAGTTAAAACTAGCAGTTACTTATTTTTAAACCCCTTTGTTGGCAAAAAGAAACAGTGCACTAAGAAAAAATTCGTGAAGCAATGCCCGTGAACAATTTGAAACCTTATGAATAGAGGTGACAATTTCTACCCATTCGAATTATAAACAAGTAAATTTGGGCTGTATTTTGTTTTACAAATGGGCTGAAGTTACTAAACAAGATGTAAGTCAGCCACACTGCACAGTTAATAGTTAATACATACAACCACCTAAACCATTTTGGTTAATATTAGTGTTTTTGTAATCATGATTAGCACATTAGTTATTTATAAAAACAATTAGAATGGACAACTTTATGTTTGCCGGTCAACCCAACACAATGCGGCATGTTTCGACCTAAACTTAAAAAATAATCCCTTCCCGCCCGAACCGTTAAACTTGCCACTTCTGCTCATGATCCACTGACCTGAACAGGATTCAAGAGTATATTCATCCGTAGCCTGAGTGAATCTCCTCTTTGAGCACCACTTTTCTTGTTAACGAAGACTAAAAGAGGCATTGCATCTGGACCCAAATCAGTCAACTCATATTTTTGATTCATCCCTACTACATACGACTCATTTTTTTTACAATTTGATAAGCTTCTTTTTAAACTTAGTTTTCTACCTAATTTGTTGACCTCATCCCCATATTGGTGTTGACTTGTAGTATTTGTGTTTGTGATCATGTTCCCATTGTAGTTCTCTTTTACTTGTGTTCTATTTGAGGCATCATTTGCTAAATTACTGTCAGCTGTGATTTCTGTAGAAGATTTCCCTACACTACTATTACCGCTTTCCACAGAAACTTGATTTCCCTGCTTAGTTCTCTTACTTTGGTTTCTAATACATGCAATCTCATTAGCACCATGAGTTATAGTACTCAAAATTCCACCAGATGAAACCCGACTCAAATCTTTAACACGAAGAGGTGACAAAATCAGCCTTCTAAACGAGCCCAGGTCACAAACATCGCCTGTGTCACTATAAAGACTACTATGACAGTCAACATGAACCAACCTTTGACACCATAAGCAACACCATATTGGTGAACCACCAAGAAAAGAAGCACTACATGGCTCTTCACAATGACTGCAAAACAAGATTTCATCAGGTTGGTCAACCACCTCATTCCACCGGATAGCCCATAGGTGCTGAACATGAGTAGCCGCAATCATAGATACACATTTACAATCTCTGTGAGACTTTCTTGAACAACTGAGGTGAGCTGCAGCCCCACAAATTCTACAACAGTGAATAAAACTATCTGAACCCACCATTGGTCCAAGAGTTTGGGAGGATGAAGCTGATTTTAAGCACACACAACAGTTCAAGTTTTTCCGTCGAGATCCAGACTCCAAATACCAAGTATGAGCAGCTAGAGGAACCTTGTTTCTTGATTTAGGATCCTTCTTTTTTCTTGCAGAAGCTTTCATTAGACTTAAACTTATGTTTCTTCTCCATTGGAAAGCAGTATATACAATAGTTAGGATACCAATAACACCAGCAACAATACAAGAAACGATGAAAACATGTGATTCTGCTAATTCAGATGGATTCTTGTTTATCCATGCTGGAGGCAAAATCTCAGGATGCATGTAGTCATCCATTCTCTAGTTTCGGGTATTATGCATTTAAAATTTCCAACTCATGCTCCCATTCAAGCACACATAATACAAGTAGTGTTGACGTATCAAAAGTAGCTGATTTGTATGATTTAAAAACAATTTCAGGTCCTCCTGCAATCTCCAGCATGCTCAGTCTTCAAAAGTTAATCTGGAAGTAGGTAATCCTAAACTTTTTTGTGAGAACTCAACAACTATATATCATCTACAAAACAAAATAAATTGTGTGAGCATCAAACAGATCAGAAAGATAACAAATCTGACACCAATAGTAGAAAGCTATATTATCCTTCCATGATTACACTACACACTCATGTCTCCACTTATGCTACAACCAAATCACCCAGTCATAGTACAATTTCATAGTAATTAGTAGTTACATCCATAGATGTTGAGCATTACATTCAGATACTTGCAAGGTAACCTAAAAGCATCAAATTATCAACAAAATCATCATAATACCTACAGAACAGTAGGGAGTAGTTTCATATCTTGAATTCTTCACCAATAAGTGAATCAAAACTCAAAAGTCAAAACAAATGCAACTTCATGAACCGAATTCTAAAGTTTCTACTTTCTAACTTGTACCAAATATTCATTAACAGTTACCATTCACCATGCTGTTCCTAATCAAAGAATCTCCTAAAATCAATCAGAAAGGAAAGCAGAACACACCGATAATCATCATTCAAACATTAATATGATTACTTACAAATCGTTTACGTCTGCAATGATTCAACAAACAGAGAAAGATCTCAAATGAAAGAGTAAGATGAAAAACCCTAAGCGGAAACAAGACTTTTGATTCACGCAAACTGCAAAGGGAAATGTAAAGTAACGAAGAACATGATTTGCATTCTGATTGACAGATAGATCTGTAATGGGCTTTTGCCTTTGAGCTGTATATACGTATGATCATGTGTATGTATACACTATACACGATACCTTTTTCGAATTATGTTTCTCTTGTGAGGGAAAAGAAGATTCATATTCCTTTCAGTTTTATGTGCGCGCGAGAGCAGGTGATTGTCCCCTGATTAACACGTGACACGTGGCGGTGACGTGGCATTCATTGGGAATTTGTAGCACCAACACTCTGACCGGTAGGTTCAACGTATTACCATTTGTCTTTGTCTGTTTTGTTATTATTTTTTATTTTCTTAACGTCTAATTGTATAACCGATGACTCCATCATTTCTGTTACTCGAGTACGGAATTTTAAGGCATTAAGTATTACTCATAAATCAATACATCTACATCAATTTCGAATCTAATATCACACTCAGATAAAAACTCACATTAGATAAGAAAACTCATTGGTCCAATCTGAAACCTATTAATTTTTTGTTTCATATGAAACTTGAACCTAAAACATCTTTTTATTTTAATAACATCTATATCCCTTGAATTGACGATCATTGGTCGGTTTATTATTATTTATTAGTTACACAATGTCCAGATCAAAAAGCCTTCTGGCATAATGATAGCTATACCTGGCAAGATGGGCGGGTCGGGCTGGGTCGGGTGCTAGGTCAGAATGGGTTCGGGTTAGAATGGGTTTGAGTCAGAATATACTAATTTAAAAATGGGTTAGAATGGATTCAGATCAGAATGGGTTTGAGTCAGAATGGGCGGGGTCAGAATGGATTTGGGTCATAATGGCATGGGTCAGAATGGGTTTAGACTCAAAAACCACATTGATTTAATTCTATATATAGATCAATCACAAGGTAGTGGGCACTCACCTTCTAATGAAATAAAAATATAACTAAGTATTACTCTAGTACATTAAGGTTGGGTTGTTCAAACCGCTCGACGTTCGCTTGACATTCTTTCGGAATTTGCTCGAAAAATGCCCGTTTGAACTTTTGCTCGAAAAATGTTTCGTTCGAATTTTTGCTCGGTTGTAAATGAGCCGATTGACTCGGATCGGTTTGTAACCGAGCCAAGCACGAGCAAAGGTCCGCTCGGTTTGGTTCAGATCGAATTAATATGTATATATAGTTTATACGTAGCACTCTTGTAGATTTAACACATTTGATACAAATATATAATTATATTTATGCATAATTGATCAATCAACCTAATAAAGAATTTTACATTAAACATTCAAGTGAAATTCTAAGCCGTTAAGAGATATTTTTTTGATCATCTCCCGTTCACACCGTTGTCGTTATCTACAATATGTTCTTTGCCTTATCGGATACAGCCTTAACTTCATCGTTAGCCACAACGTATTGTCATCCATGAAAATATTATGTAATGAAATGTGACTGATTTTTAAGTCATTAAACCTTATTCGTTGCAGTATAAATCGTATGACACACAAAATAGTTGGGTTGTATAAATTGTTCGCCGCTCGTTTACGCTTGCTCAATGCTCACTCGAAAATTTAACGCTCAAAAAATACTCATTCGATTTTCTGCCCGGTTTGTAAACGAGCCAATCGGCTTGGTTCTGTTTGAAAACGAGCCAAGCACGAGCAAAGATTTTCTCGGCTCGGCTCGTGAACAATCCTACCTTAAGGTACAACTAGACAAACACAATTAAAATTAAACTTTAAGGAAATGATTATTAAATAAAAAAAGATAAATTGCATGGTGATGGTAGACGTGAGTTGTGCAGTTATATTGTGGTCTTTTATTCCATCATGGAGCTTCAGTTTACTACGCCTGGTTGCCGACTCGTTCATCTCCTATGACCTTTAAACCGATCTTGACCTGTTCATAAAATCCAATATGTTTCTTGCTAACACTTAGATGTGAGACTATGTGTCGATTTTAAAGAAAAAATAAGGTGAAGAAACATGGGTTATGAGAAAATCTAATCAACCCATCCTGATCCGTTCTTTGTTTTTTTATGACTCATCTTGACCCGTTGATCAACTAAAAAAATAAATATACCCCAATTAAAATAGCAATTATCATTTAACGTTGGAGACGTTTAGATGTGTGAGATGTAACCATGTCTTACTATAGCATCTTGTTGTAATGGGTTTAATTTCTTAATAAATCTATTATCTTTGCCATATAGAAGAAAAAATTACACATTTACATCCAAATTAGACAATAAGTAAAACCATTTGTCCCTAAAATAAATAAAGTTTAGGTTTGAAATTTGCTTAGCTGTTAAGCAACTTCTCCATATTATGAAGAATTGTTAAGCTGTTACTCATGCACACACTAGGCCTCTGCACCCGCACCCTCACCTCCTCCACAGTCGTCGATCCCATCTCCTCCAATCCATCAACACACGTGTCCAGATCCGTCATCACTGCACTTATCCACCCTCAATGCCATCGCATCGCCGTCGTTGGCCACCACACGCATCGACTCCACCGACCGATCGAGTTGACTCATCGCGTCGTCGAACAATGTTCGTAAATCGTTCGAGGTCAAAATTAGGGTTTTCGACAACGAAGATATGTTGTTGAGCTCGTTAACGTTGTGTTCCCGAGTCTCATTTAGGAGAGAAAAGAAATGAAGTGAAAGAAAAGAAAAAAATAGTTGTATTCAGGAGTTTTTTTTTAATGGAACGAAATAGAAGGATTGTTAAAAATTTATGTTCCCGAGTTTACTTAAGGAGAGTAAAAATAAAAGAAATGAAAAAAAAATAAATGCTAAATTATCATTTCAAAATGTAAGGAAATGAATAGAAAGAAAAAAAAAGAAGAAAAAAAAAGAGAGAATAGAAAAAAAATGTTTTCTTTTTTTTTTCTTTTTCTTTTTCTTTTTCTTTTTCTTTTTCTTTTTCTTTTTTTCTTTTTCTTTTTCCGTCAAGTAAACTCGAAAAAGTTTATGTTGTTTTGCAAATTTGATTTTGACAAGGGAAAATTATGGAAATGAACAGTTGACCAAAACAAATTATCAGAATAACCATTGACCATTCAAAATATGAAAAAAAACATTTGACTTTGACCATCGCCAAAAGACAAGAAAAAATCATGATCCTTCGCCCACGTGTCATTATTTTTCCTCGCCCACGTGGCATTATCTTGCCCTCATGTAAATTACGTATTATATAAAAAAACAGCAAGCGAGGGACACATTTTTAGGCGAAGGATTTGACCTAACCCTCACTCACGTCAGCGAGGGGTACAACTCCCTAGGCGAGGGATTTAACAGCTACCTCGTTATGTCAGCGAGGGACTGGGTAACGAAGGGCGTGGGGATGCCTAGTCAGCGAGGGAAGACCATCATTGGCGAGATATTCCCCTAATTCCTCGCCGGCGAGGAGTGCGAGACGACTTCAGGCGAGGAGATTTACCGGAGTCCTCACTTATGTGGCAATCCACTTCACAAATTCCTAGAACAAATTCATATTCCACTTTACTCTTGCATATTTGCATTTGGTTAGATTTAATTATTTAAAATTTTGATTAAAACATGATAAAATATAACTGAAATAAATTCAAACACTAAATATTACATGATTAAAACATGTTTTAAATTTGCCATAATGGTTATTTATCAACCAAAATTTACTATAATAAACTATGAATTTTAAAATTACCACACTATTTTTTATTTCCCCGTCAAAGAAAAAGATTTAAACCAAAAATCTCGCCCAAACTTAATAAAAAAATAATTTTTAATTATAAATTTTTTATGTTTGTCTTATAAAAATAAATTATATAAAATAATTTATGTTTTTTTAATAATCTCGCCCATCTTTTACATGTATTATTTAAAAAATAATTTTTTAATGAAAAACTATTTTAAAAAGATAGATTTCTAAGCTTTTGTTTTGACGATTTTCATAAAATATCGTAACTTTTAATTATACACATACGTAACTTTCTATAAACGTAATCAAATCTCCCATTTTTTAAGTTTTATATATTTTAAACATAAAAAGATTAAAAGTGAAAACATTTGTTCTTTTAACAATTTGTTTAGTTTTAAAAGGAAACATATATTATATAAAGTGAAACAAAATAAATCAGTTTTGGATTTTGATATGCATATTGCATGATCGATATTGATCACTAAACACAATGTTTTCTCTCAAACTCACCTAGAACAACACTCGGGTATAGAAAGAACCCGTAAGAGTTGATCATAATATAGAAAGTAATATAGAACACAAAAAGTAATTTTCAAGGTACTTTTATATATTGCTTCTCAACTCAATAATATAAGACTTTTACAAGCAACTTACAATGAGTTACAAAGAGAACCTATATATAATACTACCTACAGCCGGATATACTTTGATACCAGCTGGGATCCTTTAGCTAAAGCCTATACTACAAGACTATAATTTAAGGTATCTCAGATAAAGTCTTATCTGAGATATGGTAGTCAGGATATGTCCCTGACTTACCTTTTGTCACCAACTAAAGTTGGTAACATGTACTATCATAAAAAGGTGAACAGTG
>BJCM01063770.1:0-24278 GCA_018326385.1 Flaveria bidentis
ATAGCGATAGCGATAGCGATATCGATAGCGATAGCGATAGCGATAGCGATATCGATATCGATAGCGATAGCGATATCGATAGCGATAGGGATAGCGATAGCGATACCGATAGCGATATCGATAGCAATATGGATAACGATATCGATAGCGATATCGATAGCGATTGCGATAGCCATAGCGATAGCGATAGGCCGGCTCAGAATCCTCCCACGCGGGTAGTCCTTCACAGAAAAGCCAAACGGGTCAAAATCCACAGAAACAGAATTATCAATAGTGAATTTGCGAACGGAAATAAGGTTTTTTTATAATGTTTGGTGTGTGAAGGATATGTTTAAGGTGAAGTGGTTTGGTGTTGGCATGGGGAAGCGTTGTGTGGCCAATAACGATAACGATCACGATCACGATCACGATCACGATAACGATAACGATCACGATAACGATCACCATAACGATCACGATAACGATCACGATAACGATCACGATAACGATCACGATCACGATCACCATCACCATCACCATCACGATCACGATCACGATCACGATCACGATCACGATCACGATCACGATCACGATCACAATCACGATAACGATAGCGATAGCGATAACGATAGCCATAGCGTTAGCGATAGCGGTAGCGATAGCGATTGCGGTAGCGATAGCGGTGATATACCGATAACGATATAGCGATAACGATATAGCGATAACGATAACGATAACGATCACGATAACGGTCATGATAACGATAACGATCACGATAACGGTCACGATAACGATCACGATAATGATCATGGTAACGACCACGATAACATACTAAGGGCATCTAAACATGCTAAACATCAATACTACCCCATAGGCCAACTCTAAAACATACGTACATACATGCATCATTTTGAACATAAAGCTGTAAACCCACGGTTTCTTTCAAAATGTTTACTTAGTATGCATAATAGCCCTAAACAAGTTGAAAATCAGTAAAAGAGGGGTTCTAGAAACTCACCTTGAGCAGCCATTAAGCAATACACTTCAAGTTCGAGACCCACATTCGATTCAGCTCTTGAATCCCGAAAAACAAACACTAAACAACCAGAACTTTGGTCAAGAACTCGAAACCCAACTGAAACTGAGCTCATATAAGAGAAGACTTACCTTTGAAGCTGCTTCTTCCTCTTTCTCTCTCTAGAACCGGGGCTCTCTCTCTCTCTTCTTTCTTCCTTCGAGAGCAAAAGCAGTTTTCTGCTTTTGATATGGGCGACAATGCCCCTTAATCCTTAAAATAATAAGGTTTTATACTTTGTACACTTTATCCCCCTCCACTTGTGCACAATTTCTATTCTTTCTATTTACTTTTCTTTTCCTTTCGTTTAAATAGAAATTCGGGGTGTTACATATGTTGGGCAAGTATTTGTAAATCCGAATGAAGTAAAAGATTTAGTCAAGAAACATGCAATTGAAACAAGAAGGGATTTAGGTTTATTAAGAAATGACAAAAGAAGAGTTAGAGTTATATGCTATGGTATTATGCCCCATACTAAAGATGATGATCCTTCTAAAGATGATGGACCTGCCAAAGATGATGGGCCTGCCAAAGATGATGGGCCTACTCAAAAATCCCATGAAAGTGGGAATGATATTGGTAAAAAGGGTCAGACAAGTGGAAAAGATGATACAAGTGGGACTAATACAGCCAAAAGAAAAAGAATAAAAAGGCAGTATCTTGTCTTTGGGTGTTGTATGCATCTAGACAAAAAAGGATGGTGAGAGTGGGATGGTAAAAACATACAAACCACACCATACTTAAGAGTTGGCAGTATCTTGTCCTTGGGTCCAGCACCACATCCACCACGACCTCCACCTCTATGAATCCTTTGAAGATATTTCACCGGCCATCCTCTAACACACTATAAGATTTAAACGCCAACACAGTCATTCAAGGTAATAGCTCAGTTTATGTCAAGTATAGTAGGTACCTAATTACAGTGGTCAGTTGTGATTACTCACTTAATTTACTCTTCATACCCCAAGCATTTCCTATCCTGATTACATCAGTATCTAAATCTACTAAGAAGCACATAAATCACATAACAAGCGCACGTATACCAGTTAACATTAAGAAAATACCTGATGGCACACTACTACTCAGACTGGCATCCCTTCCCTTTATCCCATTCTCAGTTTAAGTTTAGGTTTCTTTTGAAAATCTTAACCCGTTTCACTTAAACTTTGGCTCTGATACCAATTTCCCCATTCCCGGGACGCTCACAGCTAGTTAATCATTGCACATAAAATATAAAATATACATTTACATTTCCTAAAAACATTGCAACGGAATTCTTTTTAACAAACCATTTCATAATATATATATATATATATATATATATATATATATATATATAATATCGGAGGAATCTTAAGAAAACCACAAAGTTATGTGAAAACTAGAGAAAACCAATGAAATCGGTCAAATAACTTATAATTTTTTTATCACTACCCCTTATGTTTATGTGTATGTATATATAAACATGGGTATGGATAAAAAAAAACGTAGCATGGTTTTACACATACGTCACATATAGGTTACGTATACGTGATCATTTTTCATTCGACATCGTGTTACGTATACGTAAGACTCTTCATTCTCGTATTTATGTTCAACATATATGTAAAAAATGCTTAATTAACCTTTTAACAATTAAAATAACATAAAATTTATGAATTATGTAATTGTTTTCCTTGGTTTTCTTTGGTTTTCACATAACTATTGGTTTTCTCAGGAACCATCCCCTATATATATATATATAATTGCTTTTGCAAAATATACATCGTTGACATATTACAAAATATTACTTGTTACATTACCTCACAAAAACATTATAATTTAAAAAACGGATACCACCCAAAAATGCCAAGTAGCTGCCCCGTGCCATACTCAGCAACATTACCTGCCAACTGGAAACACATAAAAGTCAGTGTTGTTGAGTGAGTTCTAGTATTATAAATATATTACTTTTCTTTCGCTTATAACCATTCTTTACTTCCATACGTGATCATACATCATACATACACATAGATAATAATTTATTATTATCTTTCATCATCGTTCGTTAACTTTTGTTCTTAATCATCGTACGTCATCATTATCATTCGTTATCTTACTTACCATACCTTATGTACATTCATTAACTTCCGCTGACATGTACTATACCCTGAACATTATGCACGAAGCTGACCCTTGGGCCTAGGGCAACACACTCATCATTATCATTCATCTTTCATTTCGGACGAATGCCATGTGCTATACCCCGAACATTATGCACGAAACTGGTTATTGGGCCTAATGTCTATTATAGACCCCGAACATTATGCACAAAGCTGAATCCAGTACCTAGGGCAAGCGACAAGGGTCCCATACATATGGTCAATCACATAAATTAAACCCTAGTGTGCATCCTTCCGGGGTAGCTAACCCGCACACAATTGAGCTAACACCCTTTATTGGGTGTGAACCTCTATACATTGCTTGCAAGTCTTTCATTACTTCCATTCATTCATTAATGCATGTACTATTTCATTCTTTACGTTCCTCTTTTCATTATCTTCCGCTTTACGTTACATAATACTTTACGTTTATTGATATTAATCATACCACACAAAGCCACGGAAAATAAACATACATAACAAGGAACATAACATAACATAGCCACATCATACACATATATGACATCATGAAGTCAACTTACATTACTCCCAGGAACCTCCCGCCTACACTTTATATTTTTCCCAAAATTCAAAAAAATATTCTAAGCCTTAGGCGCATGGGCACTATGCAGGCGCATGGCCTTCTGGGCGCATGGGAACACTTAGGCGCATGGGAAAAGTTCTAGGCGCATGAGCATTATTGGGGAGTATGGCCCAACACTTAGTTATTCTGGGCAATTCTAGGCGCATGGGCACTATGCAGGCGCATGAGTACCTAGGCGCATGGGCACTATGCAGGCGCATGAGTACCTAGGCGTATGGGCAATCTAGGCACATGAACACTTAGCTAAATTCAGCCTATTCTAAGCGCATAACTACTATTTGGCCGCATGGGATTTTGAGCGTAGGGGACACTTAGGCAAATTCAACCATTAGGCGCATGGGCCAAATCCAAGCGCATGGGCAGCTAACTCATACTATCATTCATCCTAATCAGTCCCACTCATCAATTCAACATGTTCTAACTTAGTTCTAACATTCTAAGCATCATAACATAATCATATCATCATCATAACATCATAATTCGCCCAAAACAAAACCCACCCACACTTACACACATACACACACACGGGTATGAAAACCACATT
Source organism: Flaveria bidentis (assembly GCA_018326385.1). NCBI lineage: Eukaryota > Viridiplantae > Streptophyta > Magnoliopsida > Asterales > Asteraceae > Flaveria > Flaveria bidentis. The sequence goes on from BJCM01063770.1 coordinate 4,344, forward strand.
TAGAAAAGCATAATCACATGCATTTCTAGCCCTAAAATCAGTTGAAACATACAAAATAGGGGTTCTAGAACTCACCTTTGACAACCTTCAAGTATGACTTCCTCAAACCCATTTGCAATTGAGTTCAACCACCTAAAACCCACCAATTCACACACATGAACACACATACAAACATATAAGCATGAATCGAGGCATAGGCCAGGCAACAGCAACTCAAAATGATGAATTCTTACCTGAATTCAGCCTTCTTCTTGATCTCCCAAAATCCGAAATTCTCTGCTTTCTCTCTCTAACATCCAAGAAAAGTTGATGTGCAAGGTGATATGGGCGGCCATATCACCTTTTGTACAAATTAATATATATTATTTGTCCTTTTTGCACATTTAACCCTCAACTTGGGTTAAATTTCATTTCCTTCTTTTCTTTACTTTATTCTAAAAATCCCGGTGTTACAGGTAGGGCATAGTCAGATGTGTTGCTCAACAACATGTGTGAGGTTTTAAATGGTGCTATTATGGAAGGAAGGGAGAAACCTATGATCTCAGCTCTAGAATTTGTTAGGGAGTATCTTATGAAACGAGTTGTTAATGCATTAAAGGTGATTGGGAAATGTAATGAGCCCCTTACACCAACTGCCACAAAGATTCTAGAATGAGTTAAAGCCGAAGCATCAAAGTATAAAGTATTGTGGAATAGTGGTAGCAAGTATCGGGTAAGTGGTCCTTGGAATAATCAATGTGTGGTTGATGTGGCAACTAAAGTATGCAGTGTAGAAGGTGGGAGTTGACTGGTCTCCCGTGTATGCATGTCATTGCTGTCAACTGGGATATGTCTCTTAATGGTCAAGAGGTTGGTGCACATCCATGTTACCTTTTGCAAACATGGAAAACCGTCTACTCATTCCATATTGAACCAATGAATGAACATAAACTATGGCATAGATCTGAGTGCCCAACAACTCTTACACCACCATTGCACAACACATCAGTTATAGGCCAAAGAAAAGGAGGAGGAGAAATCAGGTTGAGGTTGATGATGAGCTGGAAAAGGGTGGGAAACTAACAATAAAGTACAAGACGGTTACGTGTTCAAAGTGCAAACGCTTGGGCCACAATTCTAGAAGCCGCACAAATGAGGGGGCACCAGTTATTTGAAGAATGCTTAAACATGCCATCAGATGTTGGTAGTACTAGTGTTAGGTTGTTTTAGGAAGTATGCTTTTAAGGTTTTTTGATGTATGGTTTAAGTATAATATTATTTAGTTATATGTATTTTGGTTTATGTCTCTTGGTTGTATGGGTATGAAACAATATTATGATATTATTGTATGGTTTAAGTTCAATGGAATTAGGCACTTAATATGCATTTTGGATATTCATTTTATAAAACTATTAAACATGCCTAATATATTTGATGTTACACGATAATATTGACATTTGGTATGCTCATAGTAACAACATCAACAATAAAAAAAGATTCAACATGAAACTAATTTGGTAGATTCATTTTCATTTAAATTCGTAGTAAAACATTACAAAAGATTAAAAGTGGTCCAACATTTCAATACATTAACATAAACCAATATTTTCTTCCTTCATCGTTACGAAACACTACTAGAAGAACAACATCAACAAAACTTAAAAGCCGTAATGCTATCAACAACATCATCAACATCATGTTCTTCCAACGGATTTTAACTTGCAGAATTTTGACTTCGTTTTCAACTCTGTTTTTTGACCTCAAAAGACCTGGAACAATGTCTTTTCCTCGTGTACACACATGTGGGTCAACCCATTGAATGAATCCACAATTTGACTTCTGTAACAATTGAAAATTTAGATAACAGTAAATGGCGATAAATGGAAATGAAAAGGGCTCTTACTGGTATAGGGCAACTATAGAAGCGTCGTCCTGGGTTGTGATCCGTCCACAAGGTACAAACTATAGCGTTTCTTCCACAGTAACAAACCACCATTATCGATCATGGGGTGAAGAAGAAGGAAGGAATAAGAGAGAGAATGGGGTTTTTCTTTAACTTTTATAAGAGAAAAAATGGTTTGAAATGACCAAAGTACCCTCACGTGTGGGGCACGTGTTCTGACTTAACGTCAGTATTTAACGCCCATCCAAAGTAGGGACTGAAAGTGTGCATACCATGCAAAGTTCAGACCCACGTCTGTAATTTATTAAAAGTGGGGACTAAAGTTGCAATTCAGGCATACCTCATGGACTATCCATGTAAATTACTCTTATTTAATCATATTCCTATAGCAAATTATCAAATCTAATTCTGTCATATCTTTTTTGTCGAACGACAAACCTATACTACTTACACTTTTAAATTACTTCATATTACGTCATTATTTGGATTTGAACTTGACACATTCCTTTTAATAGACAAAACCTCTATCAATTGGGTTAACCCCATAATAACATAAGTCTATCATATATGAGTTTAATTTAATACAACTAATATCATGAAGTTATGAAATTACAATTATGGTTACTTTATCATGCACATCTCACTGTAATATCATTCCCACATTGACATAGCTACGCATAATACATTCGTACTATCCTATTAGTACTAAATTCCTTTTGGTGCAGAAATTATTTACTTATTTCACCATAAATATAGGGGCTTAAGCAATTATGTTAAAGAATGAATTTCTTATATCCACATACAAATTTCTTAAATATCATATATGCATGTTTTATTAAAATATATCTTTTCAAATTTCATATTAACAACAATAATATTGTCTTCAATATATGAGATTCACCTGTTTCACTAAAAAACTTGTTAAACATATAATCCTCACTTTAAAATTTGTTTGTTTTTCATTACAACCAAGAACAAATAAAAAACACGCAACAAAGTGACAGTAGACCTGCAACATATTACATATTTATCCTCTTCCTCTCTTTCTTCAATGAATTGGTTGCGATTCTCAAATATATCAAAGATCAAACACTACAAAAGGCAGTAAGGCACCATCAGGTACTACATAAACATCAGCCGAAGATTGTTTACAGATTATGAGTATGTTCATTTCCATGAAATCTTCAATTGATTTATATCCTAGATGCTAGGCTAAAGACTTGAAATTTTGGAAATCAGTAAACAATTTTTTCATGCAATCCCTGCTCCAATCGACATTAGAAAGTCAGAGTTTAATTTCATTAATTAAGCTTTAATTGATGCGTTTAATGGAAAACATAAAAAAAATCAAGGGCGTTTTAGTTTCCACCGTTGTGAACAAATACATTTCAAGCTCATTTGAAGGGAAAAAAAAGAAAAAATAGTTGTGTTTTAGAGTTTTTTTAATGGAAAGAAATAAAAGAATTATTAAAAATTTGTGTTCGTGAGTTTACTTAAGTAGGAAAAAAAGAAAATGGAAGAAAATAAAGGCTAAATTCAATTCTTCCAAAATGGAAGGAAGTAGAGAGAAAAGAAAAGAAGAAAAAGAAAAAAAAAAGAGAAAATGAGATAAAAGAAAAGAAAAGAAAAGAAAGTGTTTCCTTTCTTTTCTTTCGTTAAATAAACTCGGGAAAACAACGTAGATGAACAAAACGTAGAATTATGAATTCTTAGACTTAGAAAAAGGATGTGTTAGAAACCTAATTAATAAGAAAATGCTAAAATAATTAAGATATATATTAAAAAGGTAAATTTGTCATAAATTAAAAAAACAATAAATAACCATCAAATTTTGAGGGAAACTATTCATAGAGATTCAACAACTCGTAAGTGAGAGACTTATTCAAACAGATTCTAAGGATTTAACATTAATAAAGTATATTAAACATATTAAACATGAACAACTTCAGAATGAATTGAGTTTCAAATAAAATCTAGGGTTTACAATCGACAAACAGACAGAAAGTGAATAATTGAGAATGCAAATGTGCATGTGGATTATTGAGGGCAATTGAGTTGGATTTCAAAGGAAGAGTGTGTTTCAATTGCATGTAAGGAGTAAAAGATGTTTAAATTAATAGACAATTTGAGATACAACGAGTAGAAGTGCAGAGTTCCATTGTTAGGGTTTAGCTGGTTCGAGTAGGCCAGGTTCTATAGTTTGCAAGTGAGCCTTCTTGGGCATATAAATAACGGATGATATGAACGGAAATATAAAGCAACCGAACCAAGCCAAACTTTTGTTAGTAAACCGTTAGACGGAAAATTCATTTAGAAAAAATAATATTAATTATTTTTCATTTATAATGAACGAACAAACAATCACTCTGTAATCATTAACAGATGTTATACTGGTAAGCATATATGTTATTGAACGAAACCATTCTGATTATATTTTTGTGGAATTTGTTAGTTGATGATTTTGTTCTTTTTATTGATTACAATATTATTATTGTTAAGCTAGCTTTATTTAATTTCATTATATTATTTGTTGATTAAACTCTTGGTCTAATGGTCTTCTTTACTAAGTTGTTTTTATGACTTAAATAAATCCTTTATTTTAGTCCTCAAACAACCACACCCACAATCAAGAATTCCTGCCTTATTCGTTCTTAGACGATCAAATTTTGCTAAAATGATTGTGTTTCTTTTTTATCTTTGGTTACAACTTGGGATTGCAGCATCACCTGTGGAGATAATAATAATTGAGATGGTCTAAATGAATGTATTTCTTAATATAAAGTATTGCTGCCGTTGCCTTGCCCTTGTATAGTAGTCATGTGGTCTTTTCTTTTCTCCCTCGGCTTTCTTGATATTGTACGAGCAAGAGACCTCCTTTATATAATATATGTACTTATGTGATTGGTGACATGATAAGAACAACACAAATCTCAATGGCTTGCATCTTTTTATGTTTTAGTCAAATAATGAATTAAGTCCAAACCTTAGGGACCAATCATGTAATTAACTCTTCTTAATAAAATGTATATATGTTTAAAAAAAGTTATAGCAAAACATAAAATAAGACTTTTAAGTAAGTTATTCAATTAGAAAGTTAGTTATATTAACATATTTAAGAATATAACTACTAAGGGTAGTTTATTTTTTCAATTTTTATAATTTAAACAAAATAAAATTAAAAAGAAAGAAATTGATAAATTGTTGGGAAAGGATGGGGTGGTCGTGGTGGTCTGTATAGAGATAAGTAAATACATTCAAAGACTAAAAGTTACGAGTGATGCTTATATGATTATACCCAATGGGCCATTACATGATTAAACACATTGTTAAGATCATCTTCAAGGCTAATTTTTATAACTAATGTGGCATGTTGAAGAGAGAGTTATAGGTTGAGAGATATGAAAGAAAGTGAGAGAGAATGAGAAATTCATATGGATGATAAAAGATTGTGAGGAGAGAGTATTTTTTAAATTTCTTATAAGACATATCAACTTGAGATAACAGGTTATCAGCCGAGATAATAATAACTGAGATAGTATAAATGGATATGCATTCTCAATGTAAAGTATCGATATCATTGCCTTGCTCTTTGTATAGTGGTTGTGTGGTCTTTTCTCTTCTCCCTCAACTTCCGTTGATATTGTACGAGCAAGAGATCTCCTTTATATAATATATATACTTATGTGATTGGTGACATGAAAAAGAAAACATAAATCTCAATGGGTTGCATCTATTGTGTTTTAGTCTAATAAGAATTAAGTCCAAACCACAGGACCAATCGTGTAATTAACTCTTCTTAATAAAATATATATGTTAAAGAAAGGTTATAGCAATACATAAAATAAGATTTTTAAGTAAGTTATTCAATTACAAAGTTAGTTATATTAAAATATTTTAGAATATAAATACTAAGGGTAGTTTATTTTATAACTTAAACTAAAAAAAGTAAAAAAGAAAGAAATTGATAAATTATCGGAAAAGGATGGGGTGGTCGTGGTGGTATGTATAAAAATAAGTAAATACATTCAAAGACTAAAAGTTACGAGCACTGTTTTCGCGACCGGATCGGACCGGCTGGGCCGACTGGTTCGACCGGGATCGGTCCGGTTCGCTACGATTTGTTTTTGAGGGATCGAACCGGCCGGTTCTTCCCGAACCGGTGGTCGGACCAGGAAACCGGACCGGTTTGGACCGGTTTTTGAAAAAAAAAATTAATGGGTAAAAATGGGATTTTAAACCATAAATTAGTGTGTTTAATATACAAATATAATTAAGTTTTATATATAACTATAAAAAAATATGTATAAAACTTACATTTAACTACATATATAAATATAATTAAAATATAGTTAAATCCGGTCCAACTGGTCCGAAACCAGTAAGACGTCCGGTTCGATGTCCGATCCGGTTCTGAAAACATTGGTTACGAGTGATGCTTATATGATGATACCCAATGGGCCATTACATGATTAAAATAAATTGGCCATCATATTTTATACTAGGGTTGTTCATGAACCGAACCAAACCGAACGCAGTTCCGCTCGAACTCGGTTCGGTTTCAAACCGAGCGGCTGGGTTCGGTTTCATGCTCGAACTCGGTTCGGTTTTAAACCGAGCGCTCGGTTTTGTTTGGTTTCATATTATAATTTAAAAAAAAACTAATAATTCATTCAAAAGTTTCAACGTTCAAGTTGCAATCGTAGTATCTTCACCCATGCTTGTGCAAATGTTATTTAAGAACCAAATTATAAAAGAAAAAAAATCTAATCTCAAGATATCGTGATTATAAACAACTGAACAATGTCAGGCTTTGAATAAGGTTGGACTTTGGACTTCGGAGGCGGATTGTCAAAGGTGGGATGCACGGTCAGACTATTGCAGGACGGATTGCCAAAGGTCGGGGTTGCATGTCAAAATTCTAGAGGTCGGGGGTTACATGTCCGAGTGCTAGAGGTTAGCACCTCGGCAGTTGGTAGGGAGGTGGGGGATATGAGAGACGAATGGAAAGTGGTGATGGGTGGAATGGTGAAATGATTTTGAAATGTGAAGTGATAATTTGATTAGAAAAGAACTTTACATTTAAGATAGTTGATTTTTTGATTTATTAACTAAAATAATGGTAAGTAGTAAATAACTAAATAGATTAACAAATATAAAATATATAATATATAAAAACTAAATTAGAAAATATTTCGAGTGAAACCGAGCGACCGAACCGAGCCGCTCGGTTTGTTTACAACCGAGCCAAAATTCGAACGAATATGAATTCGAGTTTTTTTCAAATGAGTTCGAGCGAGTTTTGAAAGTCGAGCTATTTTAACAACCATATTTTATATCCGATCAAAGTAATATATTGGGCCACTAGGGATGAAGATGTGGGCTAATTGGCCCAAACCATGTAAACCATACAATCGAAAACAATCATCATAGTTAGTTACTATTACTATTAGCACTGAAATATAACTGTTACAATTCTACTTCACTTTTTGAAGTGACAAAATAGTTTTTACTTTAGCAATTAACGACATATCTATATCAATAGTATATTGAATTAATAAACAAACAGTTATCACAACTACCAGTAAATGTAGATTAACATCATTGCATCAAATACATGATATTATGTTTAATGACTTAATATAGTATCATCTATTTGAGTGACCTTTTATTTGTTTAATTAACACAACTAACATATTCAAAATGTAATAACAATGTAATTAAGGCATATTTGTCTTTATTTGCATCTTCAACCTAGACTTACTACACATTACATGTGTCCTATCTGACATATGATAATTTAATACTGCATATTTCAGATACTTATTATTATTATCAAATTATTTGGTTAGTGATGATAATACAAATATATTAAACGAAAATGATGCATTTGATTAAACATCCTTTGGCTCTTCATTTGCATCTGGTTCGTATTAAAATATTGAAGTGTTTTGCTATGTGAAACAAGGTAAATGCTAGTCTTGTAGTTAAAACATATTTTGTTTTTATTTATTTTTTAATTTTTAACGACAAATCTATACATACTTTAAATTTACATCACAACTAATTTCCAAGGCCGGGCCTCAAGAGGAGGGGGGGGGGGGGGGGGGGGCAACTAGAGTGCGAGCTGCCCAGGGGCTTGAAACTTTTAACACACGCACGCGCATACACACACACACATATATGTATGTATATATATATATATATATATGTATATATATATGTATATATATGTATGTATATATATATGTATGTATATATATATGTATGTATATATATATATATATATATATATATTAAACATTTAAACTCATTTGACTATTAACAAAACCCATTAACATTTTAATTATTTTAAATCATTAGCTATTAGTAAACATTGAACATATTTTAATTTTGTTGGTTGAATAGTGTTTTGATAATTTTTATGATAATTATTGTCGTATTATAAACTTTTTATACATGAGTTATTGATTTTATGTAACAAAGGTGTTTTTTTCCACCCGTCCATGACCCAAATTTATTGATGATTACCGGTGATTGTCCTGGTAATTTACTCCAATCTATCACAAACGTGGCTTGAATCCTTAAACATTTATTTCTTGAAAGGATCATCACACTAACTTAAATGACCCTTCCATTGTACCCAAACCCCACCCGAACCATTTATTTTCTTACTTAATATTCATATTTTATTTATGTCCTACTAACAGATGATAATTTGATCATTAGATAAGTTATAATAATTTTTCTAAATTTATTGTTATTAAATTATCTGATTATTGGTTACGATATTCTCAAAACACATCAAAAAAGTGATGTGCATATTGTTAAGGTTTCACTGGTTAAAAAGGAACATATACATGTAAAAGTAGAACTTTTGATTAACAGAAACATGTAACAAAGAGTTGGTAATAAGTTAGTTTAATACAAGTCTCAACTCATAATTATTATGTTTATTTGACATTCAAAATTCAAAAAATATTAAAGCAACTTCCTTAGCTGTAAGTAAATATTTTCTAGTGAACTTTTACCGGATGAAGACGAGACAGAAGGAATAATATATACTTTAATATGCATTACTTTAATAACTAAACTGTTACACCAGACATATAATCTTGTAATGATAAAAACATAGTCAACAATCATAATTTACGTAATTATTGTAATCACACATACCTGTCATAGTTTAATTTAATATTATAAGTAACATATTCTTTTCGTTAACTTATTTTATAACATTAATGCCTGATAATTTGCTATATAACTATAATTTTGTATTTGAAATATGAAGTTACCTACCTATATACATGTCAAACCTTGATTTAAAACCAGCCGGTCCAACTGAACTATCTAACATAGTCGGTTTCTCAATGGTTTGTCTCATTGTATTCATCAAAACCAGTCAACATTAACCTCTCTCTTGGGCATAATATAAGCAGTTTGAGCTCCTGAAGGTTGAAAGTTACAAGTGATGAAGTGATGATGATCATACATTGATACCCAAGCCCATTGTACTTGAATGATCGAAGTGATATATTGGGCTATTGGGGATTATTTGGGGGTGAAGAGGTGGGCTGTTTGACCCAAACGAAGTATGTAAACCAGACAAATATATTACATATTAACAATTAACAATTTATCATATTTTGAAACTCTGAAATATAACCGATACAATTCTCTCTTTGAGGTAAAAAAACATCTTTTACTTCACCGATTAACAACATATATTTATATTATTATCATATTATTGATTTTAATATTATAAAAATTGGTATATTACTACTAGTAAATTATAGATGAACATTTATTGCATCAAATAAATGGCTATATGTTTAGTGACTTAACACAACATCATTTGTATGAGCTGACTTTTTATGTGTTTAACCCTATCACTAACATATTGAAAATATAATACTTATGTAATTAAGGCTTTTGTTCGTTTTTATTTATGTTCCCAACCTATACATACATATTTAAATATATCATACCTGACATATGATAATTTAATGCTGTACAGTTCAGATACTTATTATTATTAAATTTTTTGATTAGTGATGATAATACGACAAATTACAGAAAATGAAATGATGCATTTGATCAAACATTCATTGGTTCTGCAATTGCATTTGGTTAACCGCTACAAACTTGTGTCGTACAAATCACATTTCTTTTAAGATCAAGATGAAACATAATGAATATCCATATAAACTTTAATCCTGCACCACTCCAACCACTAAACAAAAACAAAATACAGAAACGCATGTAGTCATGAAAACATTGTCAACAATTATAATTTATGTAATTATTGTAGTTATGCCAGACATAATATAATTTAATAATGAAATAATATATATATATATATATATATATATATATATATATATATTCTTTTAATTAACTTATTTTATATCATTATTGTCTAAACACAAGTAATTAGATATTTGCATACCATATGATGAAGGATCTTCCAAACCTCATTTAGTATGCATTGAAGCATGCTCTTCGTGTCTTCACCATAAATTCTCCAACATACCCACGTGTATATATGTAAATACACTCTACATATATAGATATGTATGTATATATTACACATACCAAAAACAGCATACTATATGTATACAAGTTGAGAGTTCTTTAACAAAAGTTGTATTGGAGAAGCTTTGAATGATGAATGAGTAGTTGACTAGTAGTGCAGACATGTTATAATGTTTTAATAAAGTTTATAGAAAAATTAATATTTTATTATTAGTTCACACTTCGATCATGTTAAAGGAATCCGCCGACGGTAAAGGACAAAACATGCCCCGGCTTCGATTCTGGCTGTACACATGTGCTCTTGTTATTGGTAATCAAGTTTTCCTACACAATATAATATTGGCACAATGTCGAAATTGTTTCACTTATATAATTGAAGTATTTATTTAATATGATTACTTGATTAGTTCTTCAAATTTATAGAACTTATAAAAAAAGAGGGGTTTAATAAAACTTAAAGTTATGTGTATGTTTGTTTCAGACGTATCACGTGTGAATGTTTAAAAGCCCATATTTTTTCCTACTTTTAGTAAGTTATGTAATTTATTACTTTACCGCACCACATCATAATACATTTGACACCACATCATAAATTCATAACACATTTGAATAGGGCTGCAAACGAACTGAACGTTCAGCGAACAGTTTGTGAATCGTTCGGCGGGAAGTTCGTTTATGTTCGTTCGTTTAGTAAATGAACGGACACGAACACGAAAATCAAACGAACGAACATGAACACAACCCGCGTTCGTTCATTTATGTTCGCGAACGTTCGATAATGTGTTCGTTTATGTTCCTTAGTGTTCGTTCGTGACAGTTTGATAAAGTATTCGTTTATATTCGTTTATAGTCTTAGTTATTGTGTCAGTTATTTTTATGACTATTATATCAAGTATTTTTTGATATATATGTTAACTACTTATTATTTTTATTAATTTTGTGTAATCTTTGTAATAAAAATATATAAATTTTATTCTAAAATAAATCTATAATAATTTGTATTCGTTTGTGTTTATGAATTTTTTTTTTGTGCTCATCATGTTCATGAACACTTGTTTGTGTTCGTTTGCGTTCGGTAAGTGTTCGTGAACAGTTCATGAGCATGTTCATTTTCTTAATGAACGAACACGAACAAGAAATCTCGTTCGATAAGTGTTCGTGAACAGTTCATGAGCAAGTTTATTTCTTAACGAACGAACACGACCAAGACCTTGTTCGTGTTCGTTCGGTTCGTTTGCAGCCCTACATTTGAGTTCAACCAAACATTATATTAATACACTATAATTCTCCTTTTCATATATTTAGTGATTTCATCAGGTCACATTACATCACATTATTTTTAAATTTATTTTTCCTCTTTCTTTTAAAAGTATTTAATATTAAATACAAATAATAATAGCTATAAAAATAAAAAAAGCTAACATTAAGTAATAATTAAAAAAAGGGACAAGATCATAGAATAATAACCAACTTTCATTAATGTCTCAATTTAGTCATTCTAACTTTTTTCTCACCTTAAAAACCACTCAACTTTCAAGTTTTGTTCCAATCTTGTGAAAAATTCGAACTTTATGATGATGGTGTCAAAGTTTTTTTTATTTTTATTTATTAAGCTATATGATATGACAATTTTTTTACATTTGCTAAAATTAAAACAAATTGGTGATAAGAATATTGAGAAACACTTCTTTTTTTTTTGGTTTGTATGACTAAATATTGGTTAACTTTTTTCTGGTTTGCTAATTAAATTGGTTTCGATTAGGAACTTGATTGGTGTGTGAATTAGTAAATTATATTTATGGTCACTATTTAGTTAATTAGTATAACTGATAAAACAATCATACTCATTTAAAGAAGGACAAAACTTATTTTAGTTGGCAAAGATAATACCTAGTGTAGATTTGTAAATGCAGATTAAATATCAACTTTGGCACCACCTTGTACTCTAAGCTCTATTTTTATTTAATCAAAGTTTGTGTTATGTATACTGAATGGTTTTTTACTTCTTGTATGTGTTGAGTATATTAACGATAGACATGGAATACGTCATAAATGAATGTAATGATATGATTAATTTTTATTGACTCAAAAAGCTATTATAGATCATTATAAGTTCCACTAACAAAAAGAAAACTAATAGCAATGAGATTCAATAACACAAATAGTAAATTGACAGGTAATTAATTTTAGCAAATGTGAAAAAAGTTTTTGCCATGTCATATGGCTTAATAAAAAAATAATTTTTTGACACATCATCATGAAATTCAAATATTTTCACAAGATTAGAACAAAACTTGAAAGTTGAGTGGTTTTTAAGATGAGAAAAAAATTAGAGTGACTAAATTGTAACATTAATGAAAATTGGTTATTATTTTATAAATTTTTTCCTAATATATCTTCTCTGATAAAAAATAATAATTTTTGTGACATGTTATTTTTTTCACACTCATTTTGACACATGGCATTTACCTAACAAGTTAACTATATAATAATGATATTAAATGCTAATGAAATTATTTATATCCTTTTCAAATTATAAAATATAGTTTTAATTAATAAAAACATGTTTTTATTGAAAACTTTTTATAAACACAATTTTAGGAAATATTTTTAAAGTTTGTTTTATAATTATCACTTTAATCAAATGATTTTGCAAATCATGTTTATGTGATTCACAATCAATTCTTATGAAACCAAGTATGAATCTTTGAACTTGAATTTTAAAAATGATTGCTTTTTCTCATAAGCTTCAAAACCAATAATCAAAATCATTGCTTTCTTAATTGCCTTTGTTTTTGGTAGGGCTGCAAACAAACCGAACGAACACGAACAATGTCTTGTTCGTGTTCGTTCGTTAAGTAATAAACTTGTTCATGAATTGTTCACGAACACTTACCGAACGTGATTTCTTGTTCGTGTTCGTTCATTAAGAAAATGAATATGTTCATGAACTGTTCATGAACACTTACTGAACGCAAATGAACACAAATAAAAGCAAACGAACACAAACAACTGTTCATGAATATGACGAACACAAAAAAACTCATAAACACAAACGAATACAAATTATTATAAACTTATTTTAAAATAAAATTTATATTTTTTATTACAAACATCACACAAAATCAATAAAAATAAATAAATAAATAACATAAATACCAAAAAATACTTGATATAATAGTCATAAAAATAACTGGCACAATAATTAAGAATATAAACGAACACCTTAACGACCAAAATGAACACATTATCGAACGTTCACGAACATAAATGAACGAACGCGACTTGTGTTTATGTTCGTTCGTTTAACTAAACGAACAAAATTTTCTTGTTCATGTTCGTTCATTTACTAAACGAATGAACATAAACGAACTTCCCGTCGAACGGTTCACGAACTGTTCGTTGAATGTTCAGCTCGTTTACAACCCTTATTTTTGGTATAGACCAATCCGTCAAATACGGTAAGACATTAGAGCGCACATATTTTAATAACCTAAATTAGATACTCTAAATAAAACAAAAATAAGTAATTAATTATATTACATAGCATAATAATTGCGAGTAGTTAGAATAACTGTCAACTTTTAAATTTAATAAAACAAGATAATTTATTTCTTATATTATTGAAGCAACATTCCAAGTTATAAACAATAAAGAATTTTTAGAGTCTCTACCTAAAAAGATTATAGCTTGAAGTGTTTTGATTGAAAAGAACTAACAACAACCATTTTTCAGGGTTTCCATGAACTTGTAAGTTTCCGCCCTTGACTTTTGGACAAAAGTTTGCTCGAAAATGCTAAATGTTAGTTGGGAAGTTTTATAGTATCAAATGATTTTGTTAACGAAAGTTCATATGAACGTCCTCATATTAATTGTTAGATGGACACCTATTTGAACTAACCTTATGTGAAATTATAGTTTGTTGGAAAGTAAAGTTTCTTTCATCCGAATGTATAGTCTCGGATGAAAGTATATGAGAAACTTGTAATGGTATGATATGAGAAAGTTGACCCTTTCACATATGGACTTTTGTTAGGAATGATAGTGACTCAAGAGTGCATTCTGTAAGGGTCAAGATTCTATAGCTTATCGTGTAAAGTCCACATCATCTTCAAGTGCATTCTAGATACTCTTTTCTTTATTATTTTAAGTTGATGTGCATGCTTTCATAACATGTTTTACCTATATGAATCTGAATGAAAGTGTTTTACCTATATGAATATAAATGATGGTTAGGTACCCGAGAAAGTATTTTGGTGAAAGTGTTTTGACATGATCGTGCCTAATAAAATTATTTTGTTATTGTGGGTTAACTGCACATATTGTAACGAGTGAATATGAATGGTAATATAAAAAATTAAACTTATAAAGTATGATTAGAGATTGTAATAGTAATACAACATATATACTATGAGTAAAGAATATAATAGTAATAGAATATATAAAGTATTGATAAAAGGCATGATAGAATCAAAGAGTATAGAGTATGAATAAAAAACATGATATTAAAGAAATGTATAAAGTTAAATGATGGATAAAGGAGGCATGAAAGCAATGTATTATGTTGGATAAAGAAGTCTTTGTGTGTGTACAAACACGGAAAAAAGAGTCTTGTACTTCATACAAACAAAATGGATAAAGGAGTCTTGTAAAAACAAGAGATAAAGGAGTCTAGTTACAAGCATATATGTGTGATAAAGTCTATAGTATACTTTATCAATTCTATTGAGTTTGAGTTTTTAGTATGTGCATCTTTTGTTAACCCACTATTTTTGTGTTAATTCATTAAATCAATCCTATTGAGTTTGTTTTTAGCATGTTGATCCAATGGTTGCCATTAAATAGAACTTTATTGATTCAATTTTTTTTCTATATATGTACCAGAAGGGTAAAAGGATAACTTTAACACCTTATGATTTGTAGTCTGCAACCATCATTTCTTTAACCCATATTTCTTCTTTAATCACTCAACCACAAAATAAAATATCTTTTTCTACATTCTCTGCTTAAGTTCTGCATCTTTTTTTCTTTATTTTCTAAATATCAAAATCGATGCAAGGTTCTTGTAAATTAATTCATCTTCTTCATCATCTGTTGTTGCAGTTAAAAATTATGCACTTTGGTCTAGACTTCAATGCGTCAAAATTGATACTGTCGCTTTACAGCTACCTCCCGCTACTCACCTTATTGGCTGCCACACACCTTCACCTTCTTCTACACTTTCTACCATGAACACCTAAGAACAACTAGAAACTTGTAAATCTTGAACTCACAACCATAAAAAGCCTAAAAAAGGTATGTTTTTAAATTAGCTTAAAGTGGTTCTTGTTGATGGGTAATAGGAGTGAGCAAATAGGTTTTCACGACACATATATTTGTAAAAACTTGATTTCGGGGCTGAATTAAAAGAATCTTAGCATCTCTACTCTTCTATTTAACAGATGTTTTAAGGTTTTTATATTTTGTGTGATGTAATTTACATGCACACCACATGTTGGATAAAATGTTTGTATGGCTTTTAAACATAAAATTTGGCTTCATAGTTGGTGTTTTATGTTTTGGTGAGTATTTGAGGTGTTTTTATGTTGTAATGTAACATAATTTACTTATTTAAGGTGTTATAGTATAAGAATGGAAAAAACAAACCGATTTGTTCTTGTAATATAACTTTTTCTAGCACTATTAGCATAGCCTTAGATATGTAACAAAAACATTTTTAATATTTTGTAGTTGGATTAAAGTAGATAACAGAGGTAATTTGAACATGTAGCTCATTGATCACGTGTCAATAATTTGGTGTTTAATTGATCTAAATGCTTGATTTTACATCATGATTACGGTGGAATAAGTTCAAGTTGTTTGTGTTTTGGATTATAGATGATTGAAGCTAAAGGAAGATTATTTTGGATGAAAAGATGCAAAATGGGAAACCAAAACTAAGTTTGGTGAAACATGAAGAGTATGGAAGAAGCGAGATGGAAATCAGAGCCCAAGAAGTGAAGAAATGCAAAAACTGAAGGTTCAAGACCATGGTAACTTAAAATGGGCATAACTTGTGCTAGGAAAAGAATTACGGGGCCTACGACTTGTCAACGCAAAGCTCGTAAAGTTACATGAGAAAATCAAAACTTCACAGGGTCTCAGCGTATGATACGTCACCCTGGGCGTATCATACTCCAGTTGGCGTATTGGCAGCGTATTTATGGGCGTATTGGCTAAAATTTCCAATGAGTTGGGCGTATGATACGCCGGTGGCCTAACAAATCCCTATTTTCATGGGGTTTCAAGATATTAAAATATCAACAACTCTAATTCGAAATCCAACTTTTTTCAGACGAATTCACGGGCTTTGAAGGTATCTTGTGAGTATTCCAAGCTTCCCAATTCATCACAACAATCATCATTGATCATCATCAAGTAAAGATCGAAGATTCATTGGCGGTAATGCATGGCTAAGTTCGTGCGATTGCTTTCGGGTGGAGAGTTCTTATCAAGTGAGGTGGTTAGTTGTACTTAGGGATTTCATATTAAACACTTTGTGATTGAATGTATTTGTGGGTTTGATTGATTTAAACAATTTGTTTATAAACAAAGTTATTTACTTTGTCATTATTTTTTGGTTTACTTGCATCGTTAGCTTATTGAGAAAAGTAACTAACGTGATATAAATGAATTCATGACCTAGCGAATGAACAAGTCTTAAAAGATTGTTCCTCGGTCATCACTTCGATCAAAAGCCACTATCTTGAGTCGTGTTGTGAAACCCCAAAATATAACTATTAAACTTATAGAACTTAAAACCTGGAAGTGATTATTTCTTATTATTTAATCAAACTCGTTTTAAAGTTCATTGCTTTGTGCACTTTGTTTAGTAATCCATTCAAAGTTTCAATTTTTAATTCTAAAGCTTGGGTCTTTAAGTTAATCAAGTCACATTAATTAAACACTTTCCACATATTCCCTGAGGAGACGACCTTACTTACCCTTACACAATAAAAGTACCTAAGACCAGTTATTTAACTTGTTTTTTATCGAGTATCGATAACCAGATCACTCATTGTTATGTCAAAACTGAAGACCATTTAAACTTCAACGGGTTCTTACACCGATGTAACACTGGCGTCAAAATAGAAGACATTCAATTACTATTTAAAGTTATTGTTATTAATTGGATACATAGTTTAGTTGGTGTGTTTTTACCTAAACTCAATGTGTGGGGTTTTTAATATACTTTCATTGATATAATTGTTCGTTACATCAATGTAAGTATTTGCTACGTCAACGTAATTGTTGGTTACTTTAATGTAAGTGTCATTACACTAATGTAACAATTGAAGACAAATTTCATTTGTCAAGACTATAATGGAATTATAGATAAAACATTATTAGTTTAATGATGCAATTTTTATTAAAAATAACATAGTATGAAAAATGTTATAAGGTTTCTAAAAAGAATGGGAGAATATTTTCTAAAAAAAGAGAGAAATAAATGTGTGTAATTGTGTGACACATGTCATGCTAATATTAAATATGATTTTATGTGTATGGTTAAATGACTAGAATGCTATTTTCAATTAAAATAATATGGTTAACACATGTCAACATCTTGTTACACCAGATTTGTTTTCACCATTGGATGAAGGTTAATGGGTTAACAAATGTGAAATAGGTTAACAATAGAACCTTGTCCTGTGAGATAAAGTCTATAGTATACTGATGTTATGTTACGTATAAAGTTATGGTACTGATAAAGTTCTGATTACGTGCAAAGTTATGCGATAAATAAAGTTTATATATGTATAAATTAATGCTACAATTAAAGTCGAAGTATAAGTTATGCTACTTATTGAGATATATTGTGTATAAAGTTATAATTTGGATGAAGTTTGATTATGCGTATAAGTTATGTTACGTTATGTGCAAAAAAAGCTTACAGTAGACTTGTGATATGTCTAAATTTATAAACGTTTAAGGCCATTTTCTCAAAGCACTATTATGTTTTGCTCCACCAAAATGCAACTCATGTAACATCATGTATTTTTAAGTTAATTAAAAGTTGACGTTTTTAATTCTTGTAAGGGTTATTGTTGGCGTTTATGAAACTTATGGGTTATCTATGTCTATTTTCTTTATTGATATTAAATTTTAAATTATGAAAGTTAGTAATTAAAGTATTAAATTATACAATAATAATAATAGTAATAATAGTAACAATAATAATAATAATAATAATAATAATAATAGAAATAATAATAATAATAATTTATAAAAGTTATTAAACTTAAAATAAAGAAAAATATTTAAAGCTTAAAGTTAATTAAGTTTAGGGGTTGTTTTGTCATTTTATAAACTTTAAAAGAAAAATATTTACATAAAATAATAACATCTCAAAGTTCGAGGGGCCAAAGTGTAAAATTTTAATTTACAAGCCCCCTACTTTTAACCTGGTTTTTCCGGCCATCTCGTCGGCCATATCCGGCTAGGGCTAAACGACCAAAATGAAAGTGTTTTAATCAAATTAAATCATTTCCCCTCGAGCGTAGTCATGGATCGAACCTGTAATCATCAATAAACCAACCAAAACGTCTGTTTCACTAAGGAATCAATCGAAACTGTTAACCGCGACTAAGTCCGAACCGTTCGACCATTAAAATTTATTAATAATCCAATTAAACGAGTTCAAATGTTCAGCTCAACATTCTTAATTCACCATTGATTCCAATTCCAGTTGAAATGTCGAGTTAAACTTAGAATGTGACATCCGATAATTTTTCCGTTACCAAACTCCGTTAGTTCCGTTAAGTTTTGCATACACGTGTCGTGGGCACACACTAGTTGTCATTGATGTTAGTTAGGTTGTATGAATGTTGAATGATGTTGATTATGCAAGAAATCTAGGGTTTGATCATCTAGTTCATACATTGGCATAAGAAGAAACTTTTTGTTCTTGGAATTCATGATTTTATGATGCTAAGATGTTAGATGTAATGCTTAGATGTTAGTTTAATTGAATTGTTCAAGAAAATCCATGAAATTATGATGTTGATCATGACTTACTAAAAGTAGAAACTTTTGTGCATGATGTTTGGGAATTTGGATGTTTTGGAGATGATTAACATGTTAGAATGAATGTTATGAACTTGATTAGGTATAATATTGATGAAATTATCATTAGATTGGATGCTAGAACACTTTTGGGTGTTACTTTCCCAAAAGGGAAACTTTATTTTTGTAGAACTTTGGATGTGATAATTTGGGCATGCTTATGATGTTAGGATCATGTTAGAATTATTGTGGATGATGTTTGTTGTGTTAGAATGTGTAATTGAGTTGTTATGGATGTTTGGTTGATCATGTAGGAAGAATAGGCTTTGTTGATCATACATGAGAATGGATTATGGTTAGTGATTAGGAGATCATGTTTGGGATTGAAACTGATGGTCAATGTGTACGTTGGTTGGAATGAACTAAATGAATGAATGTGATTATGATTGTCATACACGCGTGCGAATCTGAGGCCC
>BJCM01063771.1:0-12371 GCA_018326385.1 Flaveria bidentis
CCTCCACCGCCCTCCTCCCTCCGTCACCCTCCCTTCGTCGCCCTCCCTCCGCCGCCCTCCTCCCTTCGTCACCCTCCCTCTGCCGCCCTCCCCTTCCCCCTGCACGACCACCTCCCCCTCCCCCTTGATCATCATCTCGGGTTTTGTGTGAAATATGTGTACCCATGTGTTAATAATGTGTTTTATTGAAATCTTGATGTATTTTCTTGAAATTTTGTGTAGAAGATGATGGTGGAACATGGTGGTGGTTGTGGGTGGTTTCAAGATTAGGGTTTTGGTGTATATGTTTGGGTGTGTGTGGTGACACAGGTGTGTGTGTTTTTGTATGGTTTTTGAAAGATGAACGTGTCTTGTTTAACACGGTAGTACTTGCATTCAATTTGGTTATTTTTATTAATTACAAAACACCAGTTAAATTCAAACTCGTTAGAATAACGGAGCAATAAGGTTATTTTATCATTCAGCAGAGTCAGTCAAATACTAAATCAAACAGCCAAGTTTCAGTCAGATGCAGACTCAGTCAGAACTTCTTACTGAGTCAGCTTCTGAGTCAGTCAGCGCAATCAAACAACCCCTAATTTTACCAAGATTGTTAAACATCAGTGTTTTATTGCTTCTTATATGCGTATATATATCTGAACTACACACTTAAACATAAAACCAAACAATGTAAAGTATAGACCAGATAGTTTCGAATATTGATGATATCTTTTGAAATATACCAAACATCTCACTTAGTTAAATGGGTTAAAAATAAATTTAGTTCAAAAAAGATGAGCCAAATGTGTTGTGCAAGTGAAAGATCAATGTGCAACATACATTTATACAATGAGTTTGGCTAGTGGATTTTCTCAACAATAAGTTTCCTTTTGATAAGGTTAGGGGTGCGATCGTAGTTGGGAAACAGATAGATGGACTCGATTAAAATAATATATATCATCCACAACAAGGTTATACATTTGTCGTTCAATAAAAAAATTATTTGAGCCACTGTCCATACCTAAATTTGGATGAAAGGTTTATCTGAGTTGTGTGTTACAACATATTCCAAAAAAACAATGATAGAACACATATGCTCTACATACATGCATATTATGATATAACAAAACAAAGCCATGAGTTAACCACAGGAGGTGGTTTTGAAGGTGATGGCTCGAGCCCCTTTCTTAAGTATCTTTTTATAATCAGAATTTGTTCCAAGACGGAAGATTGACCTGCCTATTCATCTAGAAAACCCACATTGTTGATGTTTAAGTTCTATAATATAAAAGCTTAAATAGTTAAGCATGTTGTGATGATAAATTTAAAACTTCATAAAAATCCAAAATTAAATTGAAGTTGAAAATAAAAAAAAGTAAGAATATATAATATAGATACGGCTCAACCCTGTTATAATAAAATATATATTGTAACACACACAAAAAAATTAAACATGTCAAGTTCGGCATATTTGAAATTTTACAATATATCACATTTTAAAAGTTATAAATATTAAAACCCAAATACATCTAAAACAAATTCTAAATATCGACCTCCATATAATAAAGTTTTGAATACCGATGTTTTTAGTTAACAGGTATACCGTAAAGGTGTACAAAACGGATTGAAATCGGATTGGAACCTGATTGAACTTGTTTGGGTCGGGTAAACAAAAGTAAAAACCAGTTTGATTTGAAACCGGTTCAATTAAGGGGAGGGACCAAGTTAAAAATCAAGTTGAACCGAGGTTGAAACTAGTTTGGTTCAGGTTTACTAGGTTAGAACTAGGTTTTTGAACCAGTGTAAACTGAAACCAGTTTAATAACCAGATTGGTTCAGACCACGTTATTAGTTGTAGGTTTTAAACCTTTTTTTCTTCAAACGAAGGCCCATAAAGAGTAAAAAGGGCAAGCCCAGATCTTACTCGTGCCGTCCGCACACGTGGTAACTTTGCCCTTCAGCTCTTCGTTTTCGCATCTCGAAACCCCAAATTTCGTCGCATAATCACCTCCCAATTTGCTTCAGCAGCTACACATCAGAGAGGGAAGCGGTGAACACATAATCGATCAACACAACTCCTTTCTTCGATTTGAATCACGCATCGATTGTCATGTATCGTGCTGGAGTTTCTAAATTCAGAACCCTAAAGGTGAGTAATGGTAACTAATCTTCTCTATTGAATCGAAAACAATCTGATTTGAATCATTCTGTAAACGATTATTTGGAAGTTTTTCAAGTTTTCATGCTTTGTGCTGTTGAATCATGTTATTAGGTTGTAAGCCGCATCTTATGGTTTTTAGATCTGTTGGTGATGTATGTTATACTCTCGCTGTTTAATGTTTTATGTGTGTATTCGTAGTAAACCAGATGTAGGAAGTAGGGGCTATGATTAATTGATTATAGAGCGTTTGATTTGGAGACGTGCTCGAGTTTGCGGATATGAGAAAATTGTACCTAGTACAAACGAAAAGGAAGAAATCTATATACGTAGCTTAATGATGATATACAATGCTCACATCTATAAATGGAGTATACAGGAAAGAGCTCATTAAAGTGACATAATATGGTGATTTGTATAGCAATTTAATTAACTTCTGTTGGAGGAGACGTTTCAGTTAGTTGTTTGCATTTGATTAATCAAGGGATCTTATTTGAGACTAATGGCTAACAAGAACTTTTTACATGTTATAGAATTTTTAATGGATATTTCAACATGTTAATGTAAGCATGGTGTGCATGTTTGAATTGACAAGATTTATGAATTTCAATAGAAAGTTTAGCCATGTTATAATGTTAATTTGTGGTAAATAGACTCTCAGATTGGCCAGTAACTTAGGAGGAACGCCTTTACATTTTTTTAATTGTTATATCAAGAACCAACCAGAAATTCTACTTGACTGTAGCCATGAACGTTACTATACACACTTTCCTTAGGGATTATACTTGATATGCTATGTACTTATTGTTATTTGCTAGATAAAGTAGGTACAAATATTAACTATTTGATGACATTGGGCTATGCTATAGGGCCATGCTGGCAATCGGACGCTGACTAGGTTTGCAAGTTCAAGTGCGGTTGCTGCTAAGTCATCATCAGGGGGTCTCTTTAGTTGGTTTACAGGTGGAAGTGCTTCCACCTCACCTCCTTTGGACTTTCCTCTTAAGGGTATTGAACTCCCACCTTCATTACCTGATCACGTTGAACCAGGAAAGACAAAGATAACAACTCTTTCGAATGGAATCAAAATTGCCTCAGAAACTTCATCAGTAAGTAATCTTTTCATGCATTCTTTGGGCAATTCTGTAAAAAAGGTTTAACAAAAAGGTTATGAAGATTGGTGACTTAATCATGCAAAAAGGGGTTTTAACATCAAGTTATAATAGTTGAGGGTTTCAACCATGCATAAATAAAGTAAAGGGAATAACATGTGGATTGGGTGAAAGCTCATAGGGGTTTCCAAACAATTGCTTCTATGTTTTACTATGACTAAATTTAAATTTAAGTACTTTTTGCTGTCTCAACCTAGTGATTAAAGTTTTTGCAATATGCTATTATGGTAATGATAGTGGAAACAAAAATACGAAATAGGGGCAAAATAACTTTGTTTACTTGTAGAGCAGAAAAGCTTTTATTACGAAACAAGACATTGCCATAATTTTAATTACCAGTTTGGGACATAATATTACAGTCACCAAACTGGACAATCGTTAAAATTTTGTTGCAATTCTATGAACTTTTTGCGTAATGTTCCTTTCTAAGGACTTAAAACACCATTTTTATGTTCTCTTGAAGGACGGACATAAAATGACACAGATTGTAAAGGCTTGAATTAGCTGATCAATGTTTATAAACTCTATACCATTGATTTATAACATTTTTTTGGTTTAATTTTTGGTATAGAATCCTGCTGCCTCAATTGGACTGTATGTTAACAGTGGCTCAATCTATGAAACACCAGTTTCATTTGGTGCCACGCATCTTCTAGAACGAATGGCCTTTAAAAGCACAACTAACAGAAGCCACTTGCGTGTTGTGCGGGAAGTGGAGGCAATTGGTGGTAATGTGACAGCCTCTGCTTCTAGGGAGCAAATGGGTTACACTTATGATGCCCTGAAGACTTATGTTCCTCAAATGGTAGAGCTACTTGTTGATTCTGTAAGAAATCAAGCTTTCTTGGATTGGGAGGTTAAAGAACAGGTGGACTTTCTTCTTTTTTTTTGTTTTATATTTGGTACTATATCGTCATGTTCTTTTTGCATTTTTCTAATTGAGAAGGTTACATTTTTTCTAGATTGAGAAGGTGAAGGCTGAGATTGGTGAATATGCCAATAATCCTGAGGCCTTGCTGTTAGAGGCAGTTCATTCAGCTGGATATTCTGGTCCACTTGCAAATCCACTTGTGGCATCTGAAGGTTTACTCAGCAGAATAAACAGTACTGTTTTGGAGGAATTCGTAGCTGTAAATCTCACACTATACTTTTTAATTAAAGGATTGCTTTTATATATTTAGGAGACGTCTGGGATTGCTTATCTAAAGTTTTAAATAGCTTATATGCTTACTGTGTTTTTCAGAAGCAAAAAGTACCTTTTAAGTGTTTGGATATAGAGTAGCATTTATACTTATATGCGTATTGTAGTATGAAATAAGTTTATTTTAATAAGCACTCTGAGATTGTTTGAATAAGCAACCCCAAACCTCTTACGCATCCCATGTGGATTCCGTGCTTAACGTTCTTGCTTGGAAATGTTAGGCAAACTATACTGCTCCCCGAATAGTACTTGCTGCATCAGGAGTTGAACACGAGGAACTGTTAAAATACGCAGAACCTCTTCTCTCTGATTTGCCAGGTGGTGCTCAGGTTGAGGAACCAAAATCAGTGTATGTTGGTGGTGATCATCGTGTTATGGCAGATACAGGGGTGTGTCTCTTTAATTTAACTTCAGATTAATCTTCTTTTTTCATTATCATTGTATTCAACATCTGTGTGTGAGTGTGCTCTTAAGTTAAGTTCACACTAAGTTTTCTTCTGTTATCAGAGAACTAGTTTTGCTCTTGCATTTGAACTTCCTGGTGGCTGGCTTAAGGAGAAGGAAGCCATGACCTTGACGGTTCTTCAGGTACCCTTTTTCAAATTCTTGTTGTATTTTTATTAGTTTATTGGAGTGCCCATGTTATAATTGGCCCGCTCTGCTTGCATTGACCCGATACAGTTTTTTACTTATTTTTTAGTTCTATTAATAATTAGTGTCAAATATGATTACACCAAATTTTCAAATGATAATCTATCTTGCCTAGTAAAATGATTTAGGACGCTTTTTGCATACAAATAAAAATTGGCGAGCTACTTTTTTTTGTTTATTGTTTGTTTTTTAATAATAACTTAGTGTCAAATATGATAATAACAGTGAGAGTATGTTGATGATAGTTTGTTTATCTAGTTAAAATGACTTAGGAGGTTTTATGCATAAAAAAAATAAAATAGCGATCCTACCAGTATGACCTGTTTTTTTTTTTTGTTGTTGTCTAATGTTGTCATTATTTTACTCAATATTAATTTCAAATAGGATTACAACAATAAAATTGTTTTAGTAATTTAGTAATTATCTAGTCATTTACTTAAAATGATTAGTAGCCAAATTTGCCACCCATATCTTATGGAATATCAATTGTCAAGTTTGAGTATAGGGAATTGACATTAATTATATTTTTCTTTACAGATGCTAATGGGAGGAGGTGGATCTTTTTCAGCTGGTGGGCCTGGAAAAGGGATGTACTCGCGCCTCTGTAAGTTTTTATTTTGACATGCTTAGCTTCTTCATTTTACGATATGAAATGGAACTGATTGCATGTTTGTGGCACTCTCTTACATACTTGCTTTAATTTTCATCGCTTCAAGTATTTTCACTTGTTAAGAAGATTTAATCATTTGTTGTGGGCAGATCTTAGAGTCTTGAACGAGTACCCTGATATTCAATCATTTTCCGCATTCAGCTCGATCTATAACCACACTGCTTTATTTGGAATCCAAGCTACCACAGTAAGATGTTTTTAAGTTTTCATATATTTTCTTTATGCTATTAATTAATTACTATTCTGTTAAATGCTGGTGTTTGTTAATATATCTCAGAGTTCTGATTTTGCTGCGAAAGCCATTGATGTAGCAGCTAAAGAACTCATTGCAGTTGCCTCTAATGGTGCAGGTAAGCTTATTATTATACTTAACTACCGCTCTTTCTTAGTTCTATGCTAATAGTCTAATAATATACATTATATTTAAATAACCAATTTACTGACTTACCTCTGACATCAGTTGACCAGGTACAGCTCAATCGTGCAAAGCAGTCAACCAAGTCTGCTGTTCTAATGAACCTTGAATCAAGAGTATGTAAATTTAGCTTGTGTTTGACTAGTAATCTGAGTAATCGATACACGGACTCATCTTTAATTTGCTTGTGCCTGATCTTCATATGCCAGATGATTGCTTCAGAGGATATAGGCAGACAGATATTGACATACGGTGAAAGGTAGCTTTATTCATATCCATCTTCTGTATACTAATGTCATAATGGGTGTGTTGGGTAAGAAGTCATAATGTGTTGTCCTAATAGCATAATTAGTTGAATAAAGCGCTTTTGTAAATAATACACATTGGGAGAGTTTGATTCTTTTTTATTTTAGCTATATTTTGTTCCATCTAAAATAAAACATAACATGATTTGACCTGCTCATAAATAAATGGGTTGAAATTGCCATCTCATCTTTCTATATTCACTGCTAATCAACGACTATTAATCTTTTTTCCTTAAACAACTATTCATAGATCTTCTAGGATCAATACACCACAACTGTCTGCAGGATTTGAACCCCTAACCTTTTGGTTATCGGGCACACCACTTAACCATCGGAATGTCTCCTGTGGGACTGTTTTCGTTAATCTGTATTCGGTACCTTAATTTTGTGATTACTTTCTTCTGTTATCAGAAAACCTGTGGAGTACTTTTTGAAAGCTATCGATGAAGTAACTGCCAATGACATTGCTTCCATTGCCAAAAAGCTTCTTTCCTCCCCTCTCACCATGGCTTCTCATGGAGACGGTAAATTATTAATATTAAGGCAATTATCTTCATGTTAGAATTTAACCAGTTAACAAACTTCCCTAATTTGTCAATTAGTTTTATTTTTGAGTAGTTTAGGCCTAAAGTCTTATTCAGAATGTACCCATTTTAAATTTTGTTCGAATTTGACAAACAAACTGAAGGGACTAATCCACTTAAGAGAAAACTTATAGGGACATAATTGATAAAGAAAAGTCAGGTTGGTTAAATAAGGGGTGTAAGTGAGCCGATTTCGCCTAAGCCCTATCTCATCTCAAGCTTTTAGTGAGTTGATCTTTAGTCTCTCACGAGGCGATCGACTCATTTATACCCTTGGTTAAATTTAACATAAATTCTTACTGTTGTTGAGGATATATTATGTCTGACTTTCTACTTCATTTACTCTTGTTTTGGCAGTTATAAACGTGCCAACTTATGATTCAGTCAGCAGCAAATTTCACTAGGGACCAAAATCGGGTACCTATCTTTCTTCTTCTTCTCCACCTTGTGAATCTTTCAAGGTGTCTTAAAGTTGATTACCATGGATATAATAAGGTTGTTTTCTAATCTTGAAAGAATAATACAAGGCAATCCCCTGACACCCATTATTTTTAAATGCCGGTTATGTATTTCTTGTAAAATTTTGGAGTTGGATAGAGTGATAGACATATGGCCTTATACCATGTGTGAAAAACACTTGTAAAAAACTAAAATCGGTTGCGATCAACCAGTCGTTTTGTTGGGATTTTTCTTGCTAGAGTTCAGAGCTCGTATTTTACTTGAAAACTTGTACCATATAGTATGATGTGCGATGCTATGTTATGTTACACAGTACAAGTCTTCAATGCATGCGTGATAGTATAGTTAGATGATGTTTTAGTTCTCAAACGCCTGATGTCATACACCAGTTTCATGCATAATCTGAATAAACGTTGGATAACTATGTATAGCAAGTGTAGGGGTGTGCAAGACACCAAAATAACCGAACCGCAACCATAATAACCGACACAACCGAACCGAAAAAACCAAAACCAATAAGAAACCGACGGTTTGGTTTTATAATTGTTTAAAAACCGGTTTTTTCGGTTCGGTTTTGGTTTTGCGTGTAATAGAAACCGAAAAAACCGAACCGCAACCATAAAATCGAATTTGTAAATTTAAAAGTACGTTCATACACTTATAAACATGACTAGCTCATAAATTAATTATTTAATTTATTCTATCTAAATTAGATAGATGTTTAGGTTTCAAGCATAATTTTAAAATTTTTTGTTTTGGTAAATTAAATTATTTTTATTCAAGTTTTTGTTATTGTATTTTAGTGGTTGTAATTAATTTTAATGTTACGTAATTATAGAATCTATAGATTATGTTTAATGATCAACAAATGATGTAAATTCAAAAGTTTTAGCTTAAATTTATTATTTTGAACCAATTTAAAAAAACAAAAAAAAAACTTGAAGCTTAAAAACAAAACCGAAAAAACCGAAACCGAAAACCAAAAATTGAAAAAACCGAAACTGAACGGTTTTAAAAACTTAGAAACCGAAATATTGGTTTTTGGTCTTGGTTTTAGTTTAAAATCAAACCAAACGACCATGCACACCCCTAATAGCAACTCTCTTTAGCATCTGAATTTAGTAAAACAAAACAAGTTAGTATTTAATGACATGTTATTTATAATGCAATAAGTTCTATATTTTGCATATACTAATTCAAGTAGGTTAAATTATTGATGTTCAGTCAAATTCACAAATTTTTATAATTAATTGTTAGGTAAATGGGATTATTTTGTGGAATTGATTTTGGGTTGAACCAAGAGAGTCCAATATTAGATGAACCTAACAGGCTCATATCTTAAATTGTGGTTACCAGTCAAACCTACTGAACTCATTCATTCTTTCTTTTTAAGTTTTGGCTAACTTCTTAGAATGGACAACTTGCGGGTGTAAAACATTAACGAGTCATACAAATAACCTGTCGTATTAGGCAAATGATGTCATTTGTATTGGGACTGTCTTTTTTATATTAACTAATATAAATACTCGCGCGTTGCACCGGACGTGTAAAGCCATGAAAAACATCGAAATGTTGTCACGAATCCACTTGTTGAAGTGGATGTAGGTAATATACATTACCACGTATAAGCAAAAAGAATCCAAAAAAGAAATTATTATATTTAAAACTTTTAACTTAAATTTTAAAAAATAACAGTTTTAATCCTCGTATTTTTTTTCAACATATATTAATTTACCCTTGCCGAGAAAAGGTTACACATGTAGATACTGATCATACAGGTGGCAAGGTGAAGAAAATGAAAACATTTCAAGGAGTGGTGGGCAAAATGAAAGCTTTTGATATTACACTCTAGCAAAAAGTCCATGGGTTCTAATATAAGATATAATTAGTTTTACTAAATCTATTTATTATACAGGTTAAATAAATAAAATATTAACATAATAAATAAATAAAATATTAACATAATAAATTTATTAATTGTAAAATTATATTTTAAGATATTATATGACTAAAATTACGTATGAGAGAAAAATATAAATAATAAATCAATAATATCAACTTTTTAAAACTTTTTTTAAAATTTTTTAAGAAAATAAACATTTTGTTCTAAAACAAACTGTATAAAAATGTCAAAATTAAAAATTCTCTTATTATAATTCCCAAATTTGATTATTTTTTGTTTTTAAAAAATTGACTTTTTATAAACATCAATTTATTTAGAAATAACCTTAATAAATAGATTTATTTCTTAATTTATTAAATATTAAAAAGTATTAAAATAATATTATTAGTAATTAAGATAACTATATAATAGGAGAGAGATGCAAAAAAATTTTGGTGAGGATGATTGTGGCGCTGACACGTAACATCCCATTTACTTTTTTATAAGAAGAAGAAGATTTATAAGAGTTTAAGGGAAAAAAATATCTTTTATAAATTTGGTTATCTTAATTACTTTTTACACATTTACCTATATAATTAAAATTGTTAGTTTTCAAATTAATATGATTTTTGAAAAGCTATTAACTTTTTTATTCATTAATATACTTTTAAACAAATTACATTATAATAACAAAATTTTATTTTCTTTAATTTTGAGTATGTTATTGTTATAATGTTTAGAAAAATTTACATGTGTTCTCGTCACGTCACGCAGACACCCATCTTATACTTTTTATATGTAAAAGTTTAGAAATGTTTGATGTTATTAACCTTTCACTTTATATGTTTAAGAACTCTATGTCTAATCTATTTATAATAATTATTGATAATTAAGAGACATTATCTATTTTGTAATGATGCATTTGAATACTACGAAATTGAAATTAAGTACACTCCACTATAGAATTAAAATATTGAGACACTCGTAATTTATGATTTAAGGAATCTATAACACTATAATTTAATTTTGATTATATGGTAAAACCTTTAAAGTTGCTTAACATTGAAGATAATATTGCATCCCCGCTGCCTCATCTATCAACTTGAAACAAGAGTCATATTCATGAATATGCGAGATAAATATTAAATTATTAATGTCAATCATTAGAAAAATTCTGTTTTAATAATTTAAATATGATCAATTGATGGATAATGATACATAGAGACAATTTAAACAATTTCATAGTTAACTTCTACTTTTGTTGTAAAAGAACAATTTCACTGCATGATGATGATAGATTTACCTTTGAATATTTGGAATACATGAAAGATAACATTTTGATTGAAAAAACAGATGTGGGAATATAAAGTACACAATAGAATATTTTATTTTATTTTGAACGGCCAACGAATAATATTTTAAGCCCGATCATCCGGGTAAACACATTGGCGAAAGGTCACCCACGTTCGCGAACACAGACAGGGCCGGTGACCAGACTCGCCCACCATTCCAAGGGAAACCCACCACCTAAAGATCCACTGTGGTAAAACTCTTGCCCCACTAGAAGCATATTGCATCTAGTGAGACTCCAACCCATAACCTCTACTTTGAAAAGTTATAATGTGTCTTCTCCTAAACCAGTTGTATATAACTTTGAATTATACGACAACTACAAATATGGATCGAGCTTTGGTTCACTAGTGGTATGTGCATCATGCTACATTATTTGATTACTTATAAATAAAAATAAATAGATGAATATCCGCAATTTATGATTACGACTAATTAGCAATTAATTAATTGTTGTTTAATATAGTTACTTTTATCATACTCTAAACACGTACTATAATATTCCATTGATTTTAAATGTACCAAATTTTCAACTTTTAAGAGCCCTACTCATATCTTCTATGACAGTGACAGGAAAACTTGATAAGACTAACGCAATTTTCATTGGGGTCCATTTTTGGTTAATAGCATTAATTAAAAAGTTAGTATTGCAAATGATAAAAGACAAGGATAAAGCAATATTCTTCTCTTTGTTTAATGACTTTTTATGAACCATAAAACTGCATTTGATTAATGATTAACATATATGATGTAAAAGGTGTTTGGTTTTAAGTTTTAACATTACTTTTTTTTATAAATAAAAAATATGTTAGACATATCCGGTACTTACTTTAACTTCGTCTTGTAAACCAAATAATAAACCAAAAGAAAAGTGGAAAAAAATTATTTGTTGGGAGATCAAGAAACATTGAGCGCAAAATGGCGAACCACCGGAGGCATTGGGTGAGAGTCGCTGATGAAGGGCCCAATAGTTGGGCAAAAAATCGTGGAGGAAGGTTGCAATCAAGGGAAG
Source organism: Flaveria bidentis (assembly GCA_018326385.1). NCBI lineage: Eukaryota > Viridiplantae > Streptophyta > Magnoliopsida > Asterales > Asteraceae > Flaveria > Flaveria bidentis. The sequence continues at coordinate 11,839 of BJCM01063771.1, forward strand.
ATGATAGAAGGCGGATTGATGGTTTGTTGAGAGGTTGATGTATTGAGTATGTAAACATAGTTTTCTTAAACCATGCGAAGTCGTTACTAGAAAACTCGCAAAACCTGATAACACTTTACTAACCAACGAGATAAGATAAATCGTGTAAATTAATTGTAATTTGCACCGGACACATGGCATTCAAGTTATCATGACAATAAACCCCATTGGAACAAGATTCAAACCAAAAATCAAATACTTACCATTTACCACTACACTACTCCTTAAAATGATGTGATACAAAGTTGGGTTATAAGATTGTTTTTCTAGAAAGTAAATGAAGCAAGTCCTTTGGAAAATAAAAAAAAACATTTTAACCACTTATATCGTTTTATAAATAAACAAATTTTAACAACAAATTCAGCTAAATACAACCTAGGTGAATATAGTCATCTCATGTCGGTTGTAAACACACACGCACCATCATCTATAACAAAAATAATATATGTTTAACATATGATTTAAAATGACATATATAAATAATAGAAAAAACT
>BJCM01063773.1:0-12489 GCA_018326385.1 Flaveria bidentis
GACCCAAACACATATTAAGTATGTGATTACAAATATGCTATGGATCCTCGTAATCGTTACCATTAAAACCGTTAGGATGCCCAGTCATACAAAATATGCTCCATGTTCCTCATAATCAAAGATCAGTTGAACAATTGTTAAAGAAAGAATTACTGTGATTGCACCTTATAATGTGTGTTATGCATCTTAACATTGTTACAGCAAAGGGTGCTCCTATGAAATAGATAAATTTGGATATATGTGTTTATTTCTGGAACGGGAGAGGGGAAGAGAGAGAGAGAGAAAGAGAGAGAGAGAGAGAGAGAGAGAGAGAGAGAGAGATAAGGCCTTAGGAAAGCTACATTGAGCTTTAAAATGATCAAGGGTGGAAACTGCTATAAATCTAGAATGAGATACTTGTCTGACTTGAAATTTGGGGAACAAACATTCTTCTGCTTTTTTAAATCTGAAGGCCATTAATCTTGAGTAACTTGAAAACAAATAAATTGATAAAAGATTGTAAAAAACAAAAAAAAAAGAATGATATTAAGTAATGTGCAAAACAATGAACATGCATAAAAAGTAAAGATTAGAAAACACTAAACGCAAGATAGACGACCAACCTCTTGACTTCATTTTTCTCATTAACAATTTATGGTGGAATATAATGGAAGAACCTCTTTATCATCAAAGAGGCTGAATAAAGAGTCATATTGTATCTCAATTAGAATGCTAAAGAAGGAATAGTTTTTGTCTTTTGACTTTATGTATCTAAAGAGGGACACAGACGTTAGAAGCTTAAATTCAATGTGCGCAAAAACATTATGACTTTAACTGTTATAACCCTACCCTAAATGTTTCATGAAGTAGTTTAACATAGATTTAGAATCTAAACCAATTTCTTGCTAACATACTACAAAATCATACATGTATAATTATTTCAACATTATCATTTTCATAGTTTCCTTTCAACATTAAGTGAGATAAGATGAACAATATCAAGAATACCTACCAGTTGATTAACCACCCTGGCCCAAACCATTAAACAGGTTTGACCTAAGAACACCTTACAGGCACCAAAAAAGGAGGCAAAAGCAGGTTAGCAGAAGCAGACCAGAGAACATTGATCAATGACCGACTATGAATGCCAGCCAATATCCATCACATATACAAAAATGTCATATTTGGTTGAAATTGACATCCAATAGTGACCTAATTACAGGTTTTTATTATAAAATAGCAAGATTTCAAGCCCATCACCCTCACCCTCACCCACTTATCTCAGGCTAAGACAGATACCTTAGGTCTAATCCGAAAGTGACCCCTCAACCAATTTCAAACAAATAAAAGTTCAATAATCCACACCCATACAATTATCAACCATATTTAATTAAGCGGAGTGCTTGATGCCATCATTTATATATGTTGAAATAAAAGTACAGCACTTATTTCATTTCAATTGTTTATAAAATTACACAGATAACGGATTATAATTGTACAATCCTTGCCTTCGATGAAAACAACTCTGTGTGTATCTAATTAAGTAATTTCTGTTAGCTAAAGCTTAGCGTATTGACAATCCGGACCCAAAGAGCTCCGTATTGTCTGACCCGAAATGAATACACACACAGTCACACAGACAGAACGTTCTCATCATCTCATCATTATAAACCCTAATTTGTACTTGGTGTTTACATTGTTGTACTTCCGTTGAAACGTCATTTTCATCTCAAATCAGTGAGTATTGAATAATTGATTAAGAAGAAACTAGGTTTTCAACGCTAAGTTACTTTAAACAAAAATTTTCAACGAAGATGGCGTACTGTACCTAATAATAATAACAATGGAAGAGATCCAGATATAGCTTAGCAGTTAGCACCTGCACTTCCACCACCGCCAATACACCTCAATCAGACACCTGAAAATGTAAGTGTGAAAATCATCATCACTAAAAACATGTGTGTTTGACTTTCGATGAAGGAGCTTAAATTGAACTCACAGATGAAGAGAATGTGAGCTCAGAATCTGCTAATGAGCTTCAATAAGTGTGTAATGAAATTCAACGGTTGAGAGGTGAAGTGATGGTCATTAATGAAGGTGGAGTATACACGTGTAGAGAGAGATGTAGGCGTCAGGTGGTGGTGAGGTCTGAACACGAAGTTCGAGAAGGTTGCAGACGGTGGTGATGGTGACGGTGGTGGTGGTGGTGGTGGTGACGGTGGTGGTGGTGATGGTGGTGGTGGTGGTGGCGATGGCGGTGGTGATGGTGGTGGTGGTCTCGGAGGATGTTGCAGAGACTATCTTCTACTTGTTTTTACACATCACCAACTGTGGTCCCTACTACTCCACATGCCTTTAATTCTTTTTGTGAGTTGCATCTTTAGTCCCTTGTTAAATGAAAAAGGCAAAATTAGTCCCGTAACTTGATTGTTTCAACTTTCAAGAAAGAATTACATGTGGACACTTTAGGTAATCATGTGTTATGTTTGTAATTTGTATTAAGATTTCGGTTTTTAGGTTTATGAGATTACGTATTTGGTCTTTGTTGTGTGGACACGGAAAAATGAAGTAGATTTTGTTTTTTGAGTTAAATTAATATAATTATTATTAATATATACTTGTGATTAAAAAATATATGATTGAAAAATTTAAGTCCTGGATGCCCCTTCGTCTCTTTTGACCCCATCGTTGGTTCACCACCGGCCACCGACCACATTTCCTTAGTGTGTGTATGAACCGCTTAAGATAAAATCAACAATCTTCATCTTCTCTAGCCGGTTTATAATGTCACATTTCTGTATTTCTCGTACTTGATCTATCTCTATTGGTTTTTCAAAAAAAGGTTAAACCTAGCTTTTACTATCATGTGTTCTTGGAGCCTTGAATTTTAACATAATAAAACAAACTCGTCATTTATTAAAAGGACATATAGTCATTTTTCATTGTTATGTATAACATGGGACATGTACCAAATTGATCAATGATTATTTCACTATAAAAATAACAAGCCCATTCTTTAGATTTCATCCATAAAATACATAATACCAAAGTTGAAGTTAACCCTAAAATTTACCATACAAAAAGAAACTTTAATTGTAACAAATAAAACTGTAATGGAAATGATGGAGATCATGGGAAGATATTAATTAGAGTTAATACATCACTGGTAGAGGAGTTCCAATCGTTCGGACGTTGGTCAAGAAGAAGAGAGGATTGGGTGTGGTTTGGTTTGGTGTTGCTTAATTTGTCTTCTTTTTTTATGCTCTTTTACTTTCCATCTTTTTTTTAATTAGAAGAGATATAATGGCAAGTTCATTTAATTTTAACATAATTTAAATGTTTGTTAGTATTAATAACCAACCAAACACCCTTAAATGCGTAATTTCTTGAAACTGTAGACCAAAACCATAATACGATCATACAACACAAATTATTCGTTTCATGTTTTAATATTGCTCAAATAATTCGTAGCTTGTTTTATATTAGCTGGAAAAAATCTCAAGTCAAACCAGCTTGACTGATCTAGATCGTATACACATTTGAGCAGAGTTCAACTAACAAGATGTGTATAAAATAGTTATATAGGTTAGTTTGATAGCTAAATCCGTTATTTTGTATTTAACAAAGGGCTGAAATTGCAAAATATTGAAATAGTTTTTGATGAAATCCTTGTTGGATCTTGGGGCAGTCAAACGTGTGTCCAGACTAGAGGAGAATTGAGCACTTCAAAAATCAAAAGCATAACTTGAAATCCTTCCCTCTTAAATTTTAGTCCTTTACTTTTTCACGTTTTGTCTTTAACACCCTCGTATTCTTTTTCTTCATTTATTGGAAAGTGAGAACACTTCTTGGTTTTTGAGTTTTAACGATTTAATAATCATTGCTTTAATTTAAGCAAATGAATTGTAATTATCACACTTAGATTTTCTATTAAACAATGGTACTCGTTAAACCTTTGTGTCGGTTAAAAAAAACTTGTGTAAAATATTTTGTACGATAGCTAGAATTGAATAAAGTATTATGAATAAAAAATAAAAATTTGGTTGATCAATAAAATAATAATACCTATTACACAATGATTCTTGTTCTCTCAAAATACGTTAAAACCATTCATCCACCTTCTTTATTTTTTCTCTTCATTTCCTTCGTCATTTTACTTTCTCGAGAACACCACTCGACCACCCTCACCCGCAACCAGCACCACCACACAAATTCGTAGTTCATTTTTTTTCCACCGGATAACCAAAAAGTACTATGAAACGTTAATTATCCGTCTCATTTCTTTGTTCTTTTCATTTTTTTGTTTATTTATGATTTGTCTATTTTTTTTAACTCATGTCAAAATACAAATATGTTTTCTCTCTTTTTTCTTGTGAAGAATTTATAATTCACACGCACCCTGGTTTAGTAATTTTTATTGAAACTTTGAGTTAAGATACTAACGTAATAAAAGGGGTGTATAATCTCAGAAGGAATGCTATATTGGTACTAACCCAGTAAACAATGATATATTAAGGCTCCAGCGGCCATTGCTGGTTTTTGTGTATTAAATAAGATGGTTTCGAGTTACGTTGGCGGCACTGAAATAGTTAAATAGGTAAAAAAGAGGATCATATAGTTACAGTTATTCGGTTTTATATATAAAAATGTAGATAAAAAAGGACGTCGATAAGGTATATTCGAAAATTAAGAAAAAGTTTTGTTGTAAAATAAACATCAAATAAACATAAAAATATATTTACAAAAATCGTGTTAACTACCATGAAAAATAGAAACATGAAAATGAATTAAGAAAACCGCATAACCATAGTATAAAACCGAGACGTACCCAAACTTAGTATTTCAAAATCATAAATGCATATAATTATTGATAATATAACATAACAAAAAGACTTCAGAAAAATTAATAACTTTAAGTGCGTGTGATGTGTGTGTTTGGCAACCAAATATAGATGGGCCTGGGAGTGGGGATATTCGCACACGGGACCATTGGGCCAAAACAATATTGATCCTTTGTAAATTTATTAAACAAAGAACAATCTAAATAGAAAATTTTAAAAATGTCATTGTTAATAGTGACATTACAACTTGTTATATAATTTAGAAAAATTAAAACATAAACGTGATAATTAGGGCTGCAAACGAACTGAACGTTCAGCGAACAGTTCGTGAACCGTTCGGCAGGAAGTTCGTTTATGTTTGTTCGTTTAGTAAATGAACGAACATGAACAAGAAAATTTCGTTCGTTTAGTTAAACGAACGAACATGAACACAAGTCGCGTTCGTTCATTTATGTTCGTAAACGTTCGATAATGTGTTCGTTTATGTTCATTAAGGTGTTCGTTTATATTCTTAATTAATGTGTCAATTATTTTTATGACTATTATATCAATTATTTTTTGGTATTTATGTTAACTACTTATTTATCTTTATGATTTTGTGTAATGTTTGCAATAAAAAATATAAATTTTATTCTAAAATAAATCTATAATAATTTGTATTCGTTTGTGTTTATGAGTTTTTTTAGTGTTTTTCATGTTCATGAACAGTTGTTCGTGTTCGTTTGCTTTTTTTGTGTTCATTTGCGTTCGGTAAGTGTTCGTGAACAGTTCATGAACATATTCATTTTCTTAATGAACGAACACGAACAAAAAATCTCATTCGGTAAGTGTTCGTGAACAGTTCATGAATAAGTTTATTTTTTAACGAACGAACACGAACTAATGTTTGGAAAAGTTTTTAAAAAAAATAAAAGTAAATTCACATCTAATGTTTGGAAAATATAGAAGCCCATTAGTCATGCAAGTAGGCTTAAGTGGGATGATCTGGTCTGTGTGAACTTAAGGCCCTAAGCCCATAAGTCAAGGCTGGTAGTTTGATAAAAAAAAAGCCAAGACAGACTCAAACAAGTCAAGCGTCTGGGACTCAAAACAAACCAAACGTTAACCGAACAGTGTGCGAACCATGTGGAAGGTTTGTTTGATAAATGAACGAATATGAATAAAAAATTTGGTTCGTTGGTAAATGAATAAACATGAACAAAGGTTGTGTTTGTTTATTTATATTCATGAACGTTCAGTAATTCGTTCATTTATATTCGTTCGTTTATATCCATTTATGTTTGTTTGTATTTGTTCGTTTAAAGGTTTTTATATTTAATATATATTTGTTATTTGTTTCAATTTCTAAAGATATTAAACTTTAGTAGTGGATTCGTTTGTTTTAAAATTAATTTGAGATAATTTATATACATCAATAAAATTAGGATATTGACCTACATACACTTAAAATTAATTTGAGATAATTTATATACATCAATAAAATTAGGATATTGACCTACATACACTGATACACTAAATGCGCATAAACAAGGTTTTTGTTTTTCGTCAGCCTACTTGAGGAACATAATGAGTAGTCATGTCTATCGACGATAAAACCTTTATAAGTATCCTTGGCCAGGACATCCATGAGGCTTGTGTGGCGTTCTTTCGGCATTGGGGTGAATCATATGTCTCGTGTCTATGTGCAAGGATATGCGATGAGGAGTTGTCTGATAAAGTTTATTCAAACTATTCTTGTTTTCTTTTTTAGTTTTCGGTGTTCATATACTGAAATCTTACTAGAAGATGGTGTATTCATATTTGTGTTAAAGACTTAAAGTAGGTACACATGTTATTAACAAAAAGTTGTTGCTTAGTACACACTCATATGTATAATAAACAAAATATTTTCACTTGATATGCAAGAAAATGATTTTCTCAAGAACAATCAACTTCCGAAATGAATTATTCCTTCACAACCAACCCATCCAATCAGAATTTAGAAGAAAAATATACCCACAATTTGTTTCAAAAGTCAAAACATCATCTTCTGCACTTTCAAACCAAAACGACGATACGCGTATTAAAATGACCAATAAGAAAAGAAGGTATTATTATTATTATTATACCTCCTATCATCTAGGCTGAGGTGGGGGAAACGAGTATATTGACCTTAGCGATTTTTTCTGTTTGGGTGAGGGGTTAACCATAGATGTGGAAGGACTCCTGCTAAAGCACATTGTCTGAGACAGGTTAACCATGTCCACCATTGACTGTGTCTGGTAAGTCTGTATCTGGCTCGTCATCTCGGTCGAGTCACCCCTAGCCGTGGCCCGTTGCCATGAGTGTGAACTCAGCCCTGACAAGACATAAGCCCGTCCTGATGACTCGTACACTCTCCGGCTTGCCATTCTCTCTTTCATTTCCCGCAGTTCAGCAATCAGACCAAGGCACAACCGATCACCTCCACGAGCCGACACAGATTCCGCCAGCTTTTTCCGGCAATCCTCGAGCACTGACGTTGCTGTAGCTAGATTACCACATTCGGCTGCTGTTCGTGCTTCGGCTATCGCACTGGCGGCTCTAAGCCTGTTTCTCTGTCGGTCAACTTCGATTGACACTACTTGCTTTCCTAAAGTTGACTCGGGCCTTGAGATTCTCACCTCTTTGTTGCCACCAACCGTAACCAGCGTTTCCTTTATCGGGTCCTTGTGGATCACTCTGAATTTCACCAATGACATTTCGTCATCTGTTTCTGCAACCGGAATATCCATTGCTACAAGAAAATCTCTCTCTTCCTCAGCATATAAATCACCCACTTCAATAAACCCCGATCTTCCGTCTTCGTTTATACCAACTTTATAACTCCCAGCTTTGATCGACCCAAGCCGCAACACAGGATGAACACACTCGACTTCAACCCGTAACTCTTGAACCACAACACTTAATAGCCCCCCAATACACTGAGCAAAAGCATCTTGTATCACATTTTCAGCTTCTATAAATGAAAACATACCTCCAGAATGTTCTGAGATAGTGTGCATTGCAGATGAATCATGGTCCATACCAAACCCAAATGTGTGAATTGGTATGTGGGTTCCGTCTATCTTGAATTGCATAGAAGACGGTAAAAGAGTCTGGTAATCCGTTTGGGTCCCGGTCTTTCGGGGGCTGATGCTCGTGTATGTGTCCTGCCCGTCTGACAATAATATCAGACTGCTTACTGGATTCTTAAATTTCCGCTCAGTCATCACTTTGGCACCCTTTTTTAGGGCTTCGGCTATATTGGTCCCACCATTCGCAACCAATGAGTTAATCATTTGCAATGATTCTTGTTTCCCAGTTTCTGTCATACGACGAAGTGGGAAAAGGCGACGGGCAGAAGAAGAAAATGCTATAACAGAAAGTCGGTCCAATGGTCCAAGATTTTGTATTACGAAACCCATAGCTTGTTTCAGTAAAGCAATCTTTGTACCTGTCATGCTACCACTAATATCAAGAATGGTTACTAGATCTAACGGTGCCCTTGCATTGTGATTTCCTTTAGTGACCGGAGCCTTAAGATTGATTAAGATGCCAAAATTATCAAAGCATGCTGATCTTGCTACTGCTGAAATTTCAGGGTATGTTTTCATTTCTACTCCATTGGAATCAGAATCACCAGAAAATATGTCAACTTTTTGGTTGACTAGTTCATCATCATCAAAAACTGATGGCTCAGGGGCTTGAAATAGTAGAGCGCTGCGATTGGAGTGCATTTGTTGATGTGGCGTACCTTGTAAAATCATCCATGAACCAGAATTTGCAGCTGATTTCACACGAGAAGAACCAGAACTCTCTAAAGGGACCTCTTTCCATTTTGCACGACAAACAGGACAGACTCGATTTCCATGTTTTACGCTTGACGTAATGCAATGGAAATGGAAAGAATGTGAGCATTCTGCAGTGAAGATTGCATGACCGTCTGATGCTTTCATTGCCGTCAAGCATATTGCACACATTAGCTGAGATCCAAATAGAAATTCTTTATTAAAAATATAGAGAGCAAAAAAATTTTGAAATTTGAAGATTTAGGTATAACTTGGATTACTTAGTAATAATATCATATTTAACTTTCAACATGATTCGGTTTTATATTACAAAATGATTTATATTAGATCTAAAGTGTTGCCGTAATTGGAGTTCATGGTTATGTTTGTTAGTTAGTTTATTTCCAACTCTACGTTTTTTTCTTGAAATCAGTTTATATCAATCTATGAATTCAATTTATAGCCAAGTAAAGCTAATACAATATCGTGATTTCAAACCAAATTGTTTTTTAACAATATCATAGCAAGTTATACGTGATTTCCTTTCTTAAGTGATTAACGTTGCTTGTTGTCATTGTTTACAATGATCTTTAAATATTTAAGAAAAAACATATGAAAACATCATTACGTTTAATGCAGTAAGCTTTGAATTAATTTTTCTGATACTGAACATTTACGTATAATCTTTTAAAAGTTAACTAGAATCCCATTTGTAAGTAATTGGTGGTTAATTAATTACCAGTGATAATACAATGTTAAACTTAAATCTGATCATGCATATTGAAAATAACTTTGGCCTAATGACTAGATGTCTTTTGGGTGGCGAACTTGTGATGTGGGTTATTCTTAATGATTAAAAAACTGGAAACTTTATAAAGTAAAGCTCATTAAGCAACTGGTGTCCCAATGATGAGGATTCAAGGCAATAAAGAAAAGCATATGAATCATATAGTCAAAAGCAGTAACATGTATAAAAAGAATTAGAAATCAATAAGAATAAGCTAAAGATTTTCTACTCTTTTCAAAGCTAAACTTACTTTCATCAATTTTACGCTCCATAAGTAAAGTCCAAAGGTGTTAATTCAACCATGAAAAGGGAAGAGAGAGGTTTTATATGTAAAAGTGAAGGTGTTGACCAGACAAATCACTTTACCTTCACGAAGTGAAAGTAAACAGGGATAATAGAACTATTAATGAATATTATTCCCCTAGCTTTATTTCATTTATCAAACAATCTACTATCGTCTATTAGTGTTAAAATTGATATTTATACATCCATATCTCCTCGGATAAAGGAAAGGTTTTCTCTCATACTACCTTGCCCGACCATACTTTATAAGCGCGATATTATAGCGTACCTTTGTTTGTTTGCTTAATTTATTAATGTGGAAAAACAATTAAATATGAATAAAACCATTAAAGACCAATGGAGCAAAGGACTATCTTCAAAGGGACATTAAGGGTCCATCAAGCCATTAAGAGTTGAAAACTACTTGACAACAAAAAAGCCATAAATATCACCAGGCCCACCACCTGTATTGTATAATTCATATGTACTAATCCATCATAATCACCACAACCAGCCACTAGCAAAGTATCTCTTAGAAGACTAAAACCTAGCCAATTACACCTAATCCTTCCGTCAAAGACAATTCCTTTTCCTTTTATTCAACTTTCAACACACAGCAATTCACTAATTTGTCAAATCGTTGAATGTCATCTAATGAATCAAACACACAAAAATCTAATTAAACTACCAACTTGACATCTAAAGCTAATCACAAACCATCAATCAAACAGTTAACAAAACTCTATTACAAAAAGCTACCTTGTTCGTCGATTTGATGCCGTACTTTGGCATCTGTAGACCGGAGGACGACGGAGTGGGAGTGGTGGGCATGCGGTGACGAACATCGGAACCTCTAGGCGGCGCGTGAGAGCGTGAAGACGGGGAGCGCGTGAATTCATCATCGTCGTCGGAGGTTTTGGGGAGGTAGAGGCACGTATTAAGCCCTAGAGCGAGCTTCATCTTCCTCCATTTGCTATCACCCCCCATGATTCGAACCCTTGATGGATGCTGTTAGTATGTTACGAATCGATGAAGAGTGAAATTTATAGAAAAGAAGATGATTGTGAGAAAAAGAAGGGATTTTGTTGAGAGAGATCTTAGGAGATGTGATTGTTGAGCGGAATTTGAAAAGAAATCATGTGGGATGAATATACGATGGATTCTTATTTCCCCCAAATTGCGATTGCAATTGAAATTGCATCGTCTCGTAATTAGGGTATGAGATGAAACGTATAGTAATAGACTAATAGTATTGTAATAAGTGTGTGTGTGTGTGTGTGTAATTTTGGAGTTACAGTGGGCAGAGGGTCTGAGGGTAAAGCTGGAAAACCACAGCTTTATTGGGGAAACGGATTGGCATCCTACTGTTTACCTATAAATCAATTTATTATTATTAATATATGTATTGAATCTATGAAAGTTACTATTATTATTAATATATGTATTGAATCTTATATTATAGTATATTAAAAGAAGTCGATTTTGACTTTATTATTTTTACTATTGTCACTGGTCAGTTACTTTTAACAAAAAATAATTAAAGTATATGTAATAGTGAAATATTGATTTTTAAAAAGAAGATAAGGCTTAGGTGAGGAATAAAAACTAGCTCGACCGGCAGTTTCGTTTGAAACCCCTGGTCGAGCTTCTTTCTTCTGCTTCTTCTGTCCTGCACTCAGGAATAGTAATGCTTTGCGCTGACCGAATTCTGCTTCAAAAAGGCAAGATCTATGGCTTCTAGTAACAGCATATTGATTAATTAATCTTTGTAATCACGGATGAAAACCTTGATAATGTGGTCGACGATAATGTGAGGCCAATATGAAATTTTCGTCTAATTATAATAAATAGTCAAGACTTTGTTTTTCCATGTCTATAACTTGTTCTAAATTGTTTATGTAAATGCATGTTATGTTGATCTCCATTAATCTTTGTTTCTTGCTATAAGTTTTCATCATAAGAACAAATATTTATATCTTTTTACTACTAAATTTTTCCATTTTCATTAGATAAGCTGCAACTGACACGTGTTAACGTCACAAACTCCAACCACACTTTATTGATTTACACATACACGGTTGGTTCATATGAATTTGGATAAACGAAAATCTAAGTTGCATATTGAGGGGTGTAGTCCATTATTGGTTCATTTGCTTTAGTCTAGTTTATTATATATTCATTTCATCCTAGTGGGTGCTAGAAGTGTGTACATGGTTAGATTATCTTCTTCGTTTTATCAATTATTGCATCTCATTTGTTAGACACAAAGATGAATGATATACATTATTCCTTATCTCTAGATGGATATTGATAGATTCCTAATAAATTGAGTTTTTTTAGTCAAGCTAGATAAAAAAAATTACACTTAGTTTAGAGATTAGGGAATACAAAGCTTATAGAAAAACGTTCCCTGCCTACTGTATAAAAGAAGTCTTGCTTTCACGTGTAGATTTACAGGAACAAATAGCAATATCATTATCATTAGAGAGATTGGGGCAATAAACATAGTTTTTACATCCATAAAAGTAGGAAGATTTGGTGGGATTTTAAGGTTATGGATTTGACTTTTTATTAATTAACTAACCTGCAGGACCGTTGAAGGCTTGCAAATTACAACACAACAACACAAAGAGGAGAGTGACTCAAACTTAATCAAACAGTAAACTGGATTAACCACACAAGATGATACTAAGAACACAAGTAATTAATGAGACAGAACCAAAAGAACACAACACAAGGAAATGGGTTTTCAAGATTGCAGTATATTGCTTTCTCAGGTTCTATTACAAGCGTTACAAAGCATATCTTAAGT
>BJCM01063775.1:0-18328 GCA_018326385.1 Flaveria bidentis
CCTAGAAAAAGATAATGATAAAATGAAGAACGAATGAAAGATAAATAAAGCTATACCTTGTTGTATGTATGATGTGTGCTCGCGTAATGAGGTCTTAAAGGGGATGAATTTTATGAAAAGAGTATTTTCATATTTATAAACTGCTCAAGGTATCTTAATGCCTTTAAAACTAGAACTCACTCAGCAACGCTAACTTTTATACATTTTCAGTTGGCAGGTAAATAGTTGCTGAGGATGGCACGTGGGGAGAACTACTCGGCAGGGCAAGACTGGCATCCATTTTAATAAAGAACTCTCTGCTGTTTTGTGATGCAGTAAACTAATCTTTGTATAATGATTTAAATCAAACTGTACTGCATAATCAAGGTGTTTTTGACGACTTGAATGGTTTACTAAAGTTTAAATTCCGCTGTTTAAATTTGTGCGTTTGTATGTTTTATGTAATTCTAATGGTAAATGACCAATTGTGAGTCCTCCGGAAAACGGGGCGTTACAGTTTCGCCTTGTCGTTGTTGTTGAGATTGTTGTTTAGTTATCAATTCACCCTTGCATTCTTTAGCCGCATGGCCCATCCTTCCACACCTTTGTCAATGAAAACGATCACACTACCTGTGATGGTGAAAATTGCATTTATTGCACTTTGGATACTTGCCTGCATAATTGTTCAATCCCTGACCATTGTTGTTGTTGTGATTCTTATTTGTGTAGCTTCTAGAGGAATCAAACTTTCTGACTAGTTATTGTTGAGTGTTGTTGGAGTTTGAGGACTTGCTGGTGGTACTATCTTATTTTCGTTTATAGTCATATGATCCAGATGTAGCACCACGTTTAAGCAGAGTGCCCTATGCCACTGCCTGATCGGTGAGCTTATGAGCTAGCCGAATAGTTTGCAAAATAGTAACAGGATCTGCAGCTATGACACTAGCTTGAATCTGAGAAGCTAAACCATCAATATACTTCTATATTCTTTTGTAGGTCGGGGTTACCATTTGAGGACATAAAGCAGCCAACTCGTGCGAACGAGTCGTATATTCCTCAATATCAGATCCAACCATCTTAAGATTCTAAAACTCTCCTTCCAGCTTCTAGACTTCATTTCTAGGGCAATACTCATCTTTTATAAGTTCTTAAAGTCATCCCGTGACAGATTATTAGTAGCTTCATGTCCTAATGTCTAGACTTGTAAGTTTCACCAAGTCAATGTTGGTCCTTCTAATGTGCGAGATGCATACTTGACATGGTTTCCAACAGGACAATTGCACATGGTGAAAACTGACTCAAGTTTCTCCAACAAGCGAAGTAGTGTAACAGCACCCTCAGAACCACTGAATGAATGAGGCTTATAATCCATAAACATCTTGAATATACAGACTGTTTGACCTGAATCAAAAGAACATAACGATTGTTTGACCTGAGAAATTATAATTCGATAATAAGTAATCATAAGGAAGGACCAATGGGTCTGACTGACTCAAGGTTACCTCCTTGATTTTGGTTCTGATTATTCTGGTTCTGATTACGGGCATGTTCATATGCCGCAAGCGCGTTAGCAACACGCTCATTGATGACAACGTCCAACTCAGCCTGGGTCATGTTAATGGTACCTCGTCCGCGCGGACGTCCAGCTCTTCTTCCAGACATGATTCTTCGCATTCATAATACACAAACATGAGAAAACATATAATATATAATCATCATAATGTACAATGTAAATAACCATGCATTTCACAAAACCACAACACTCAATAATCAAATAATAATCTTTGATAAAAATAAATTGTAAAAGGTACAATGTATTCAAATCAAACAATCAAAATTCAAAATATATCAGTTGGATAGGAACAACCCTGCCCATCTAGGTTAAGGAAATAAAATGAAATGCTCAAATGATAGCATCAATTAAGGAGATAACTGATACTGCATCCTCTTCGTCCTCCTTTGGAGCCTCTTCTGGATCTTCCTCAGGGTCTTCTTCGGGCTCCTCATCTTCTTGATGTGCAACAAGGGCTCCAACTTGTGTTTCCAATTCTGCAGACCTCACTGCTGCTTGGACACGTTGTTGCTCAGATTCTATGGCTCTAGCCTCCAAGGTGTTAACACAAGCCACCACCCGTTTGAATTATTTAACGAGTCTATTATGGCACTTGTCACTGGATTCGAGGCTTTCCTTTTGGAGCTCTAAGCATCTACGTGTTCAAGGCTAATCCACTGACAGATTTCTAATCTCACAGGTTGACTCACGCATGTTACGTATCTCATGTTTCATTGTCGCTACAAAGGCGGTGAATGAATGTTCAGGCGGGTGGGAAATATATGGTAGGATAGGAATAGAAGAGGGTGTGAAGGGGGTAGGAGGGTAGGGTACGTTCTCCTCTCTAATCCATTGGGCGATCAAACCGGGTAGCCAATCCTAATCGTTGGTGTTAGTCGAGTTGTGCGCATTGAGGGTTCCTCGTGCCCCGTAGTGGCAACGATAGGATCAAGTCGGTGTCTCTTTGACTCCGGGGTTGAAGAAACAGGTGTAGATGCAGAGGCAAACGAGCATAATTCTTCATCTCTCTGTAAGCCGAGGGTGATGCGGGTGACATGGATGGTGCGGACGATGATGATGTGGATCCTGTAACGTAATGCGGGTATGCCATGAAATGTGCGTACAAGAGCTGTAAACAAGTAAAAGTGTCTATGCAATGCTAGTGTTGTGTCTAAGGCTATAGTCTAGATGCAAATGCAATCCTAGTTTTCTATAACCAATGGCTCTGATACCAATATGTCACACTCGGCCCCTCACACCAACAATATTGTCCGCTTTGCCCACAAGGAGCTCACGGATTTGCTTTTGGTTACCCGAGTGAAAACTTCCTAGGGAGGTCACTCATCCCTGGATTGCTCCCACCTGAGCACGCTTAACTGTGGAGTTCTCCTTTCATCCACAGCCAATATGCCCAAAACGCGTTGTTGATGTTAGAGACAAGATATTCCTTATGAACCAGAAATCTCTCCTATCCACGACCGATGGGGGATATGTGTAGGGTGTCATAGTGATGGTGATTAACTCAGATCTAGGGGAGTGAATCGGTGGTGGTGATAATAGTGGTAACATGCATGATTGAATACCTGTTGCGATAATGTTGGTAACGTGCACGATTGGAGATGGTGATCAGTTGAAGACCTATAACAGGTGGTCAGTGGTGATGAACTGAGATGATCAGAGAAGGAGACTGATGGTTTTGTTGGCGGTGGCTTAGATGCCAACAGAGACATCTTTACATTACAAGCAACTAAAGCAACCGTCTTAGGCATCCAAATTTTAATGGCCACCATTTTTTTATAAATACTTTTATCTATATTCTACGCTGAGTATATATGTGATAATCCATCAATTTTGTGTTTTTGGATAATTTTGAAATGAGATTAAAATAATTAAAGGTTTATTTAGGGATTTCTTGTAATTTTTTAAATGACAAAGAGTGATGTTGGGAAAGAATTTTGTTTGGAAAGATAACGTAGTAATTGGTGCTTGAGATGGATGTTATATTGATTTCTTTTATATAGTAAAAAAGAAACATTTTTTCCTTTCACAAAAAGTTCAATTTTATATTTCGCTTTTAAGTCCAAAATGTGTTGAGCCGCTCCTAGATACCAACCACCGGTGATGATTGTTGGTGATGGTGGTGTGGAAAATGTGATGGGTCCACAATTATTTAATTAATTTACTTTTTAGTTTTTAGCAATAAGGGTAAATTGATGACTTCATAAAAAGTTAACGGAAAAGTTGTCACATCCATTACGAGATCTTTTTCGTTACGTTCTCGTATGCCTTTGGACCAATTTTGTAGTTTTTAAAGCTAAGATTCAAAAACGTATGGACCTTTTATGTTAATTAACTCTTAAATGTTTTATCAAAAGAGTTTCAGTTTAATAAGGAGCGAGAGTTAACTAAAGAAACAAAAATCAAAATTAACTAAAAAATTGACAAACTGAAATACGGTTTCGCTTTTCTACATTTGGTAAATCAAAGTAGCCGAATGAAAGTACGGCCATGGTGACATCCTCAATTCACTTTCTCAATTTGCTTCTTCATATACAAATACTTTTTTATAAATGAAAAACTTCCACAAATGGTTAATGTCGTTTAATCATATTGTAAGTTTGGTCTTTTAAGTTTTAAGAATTACAAATTTAGTACAAAACTTTGGTGAGATGATTGTAAGTTTAATCTTTACCATTAATGCCGTTAGTTTTTAACGAATGTGGGGACTAAACTTGCAATCGATTAAATCGTAAGGATTGTTTTGTGCATTTTGTTTCTAAATAAAGAAAGAACAAAAAAATTAATAAAAGCTTAGAAACAATAATAGTTAATAAAACTCAAATAAAATTTTAAAAACCAAGTAAGGCTAAAAAGACGAGTATATGTTCAAATAAAACTTAGCTTGGGTAAGATTTGTTAGTATTATTAGAGCATGTAACATGTAGTTTATTGGCATCAAATGATTGTTTACTTCCATAAATAGAAAACTCTAGTTTGTATCAACCTCTTATCATTGTTTACTTCCTTAAATGAAAAAGCCTTGTTCATATAAACCTCTCCTCGTCTCCAAACCCTATTTTCTTCTACTTAGTTGCCCCCTTTCATCTTTAAAACTTTTCAATTGTTTAAGGTCACATTCAAAGGTATTTTTAACAAGAAAAGATTAACATCTATTTATTTGATCTTGTTTTCTTGTAAAAAGTTGTTTAGTGTTTAATTTTTATTGGTCTAGTTTATCATGTTTAATAGCTTTACTCGTAAGTTTGCAATAATTAATGTATAACACAATTATGTGTAAACTCTAAAACCTAATACCATACTAAGGGTGAACGTTCATCCAAAAATGCTACACGAGAAAAAATGTGATTCATAATTAGCATAAGCACATAATTCTACCATGTTCGTTCATAATATTAGTTTTAACGGTTTTCAAATAGCTTCAACATATTAAATACAATAAACATTACATAGATAGACAAATTACCAAAGAAAGTGTCACATTCAAGTAATTACCAAACAAGTTTAAACATCAATCACACACATTTATCAGGTACAAGGCTTAAGACTTAAGTAAATAAGAAACATGTATTACAACTATCTTAGAATATAAAATAAAAATAATGCATATTTTAAGTGTGAAGTTGTATGATCAATGGAGCATATATAACATTAATAAATTCATGGAGTTCAAGGAGACCATGTTGGTTGAAATCTAGGGAAGGGTCCATACCCTTCTACAACCATGCTCTCCATCATCATTTGTGTTTCAGGCCCATTTGTTCCCTGCAAGATCAGTTTTCATCCTATGCATTAAAGGTCAATAATATTTATATTTAAAAAATGAAAGCCGACTAAATCATATTTTTTATTAAAAAGGATTATTTACCTAGTCGTTTCATAATATATTTTTTAAGAATTACATATTTTCCCTTATAAACTTAATCAATTACATATATAGCTAACTAAAAATTATAATTACATATATTCCTTTTAAAACTTAATCATTTACATATATATATATCCAAACTAAAATTTTAATTACATATATCTCCTTCATCAAATATAAATAGTACATATGTACCCATTTGAATATATTTTATTAAATACATATATAATTACTACTTTATTCTTATATTTACTAAAATTATATAATTACATAGCTACTAATTTATTATCCGTTTTCTACTAAATTTTTTATTTTTAATTATTTATTTATGTTTTGATATTAATGTTTCTTACTGTCTCTATGCTATGTTTACCTTTAAATAATAACATTTATCGGTTCATATACACGACACTTTCAATCACATCATGCAACACCGTCCGAACACCTATTTTTCTTGCATTTGTGTTACGAGTAATTCTCAGATCTCAGATCTTGTTGTTGCATTCATTTTATTCAAAACCGATAAACCCAAAACCTTTTCACGAATCTTTTCATGTAGCTCGAAAGTACTAGAATCTAACTCGAAACAGACACAAACTAATTATATTGGAATTGCCTCGTCACCAATTATGTTTTTCCGCCCTCCAGCGATGGCTGCTAGTTGGGTGGTGGACGGTAATAATGTGATTTCAGCACAATTAGTTAGAGTCCACTTTATGTTTGTTTCAAGCTATCAAATAGATTCACAAGACGGTTCTGGTTTGAAAATTTTTGAACAAAATGTGTCTAAAAGCGGATTTTAAGATAGGAAAATTACACGTGATGCAAAATGAGTAAAATTATGTGCTCAGGTCATGTTGCATAACGAGACTAAAAGTGTCTCGTACAGGAACCGAAAAAAATTAGTATCAAAAGTTTAGAAACAAAAAGAACATAACCACGTTAGTATATAAATATTAATAAATAATCAAAACTTGAAAGTTAGTAAAAAAGAAAAAAAACATAATTTTATAATTTTATAATAATAAAGTAAAATATTAATTGTATACGTTATTTTTATAAAAATAATCAAATGGGTAAATATGTGATATTTATGTTTAATAAAACGGATATATGTAATTGAACTTTTAATTTGGTTATATATGTAATTAACTAAGTTGTACAGGCAAATATATGTAATTAAAATTTTAATATATATGTAATTAATAAAGCTTGTAGGGGGAATATGTAATTCTTTTCTATTTTTTATAACATTATCATTTCACTTTTAAATAGTTGCATATTTGTGGGAAAACTTCACAAAATAGTAATCAAGTTTTGCTAGTGTTTCAATTAGATTATTCATTTTTTAATTGTTCCAATCATATCATTTAATTTTGGTTTGATGTTTTAATCTTATGTAATTGACCTGATTAGCATGTAATTGTTTTTCTAACAATCTCCCTCTACCTGCACCATCGATCACCCTTCTCCTCCACAACTCCAATTTCGAACACTCCTCTCCCTCCACCTTTGACCACCTCCGACCATGCCATCACTATTGTCACCCCACCATCGCCGCCCCAAACATCTGCAACCCATCTAAATCCTCGCACCCTCATCAACAACCCACCAAAAACCGCTCCATCACCTTCGACTCCACTTTTGACCCCTCCATATCAGCCCAACATCTTCAATCACCATCACCCGCCCAAACTTAAGTTTTTTAAGTTTTTTTCCTGCTATTCAGGTTAAACACATATGATTGAAACATTAAAATAAATTTTAGTGACCTGATTGGAAAAAAAAATTATAAGTGACGTGATTAAGATAATTTTAAAATTTGATTACTATTTTATAAAGTTATCCCATATTTATCTATAAAATTACATCCAATGAAACTAAAACATCCGCCGGGAAAAGGCTATAAATTTCACGCTTCAAGCCAAAAACAATGAGAACTTCTCCTTAGTTGTGTAATTTTCTCAGGGTTGTCCAAAAAACATGAATTTTATGAACACATAGACATTATTTTGATTGGTTTCATTCTTGAAGATGTAATATTTTTCAATAAATGATTGAAACCGCAAATTTATGGACGCGTGTCAACTTTTAACTAAATAAATTTCACAAAAGTCTTCCTTCTAAACAGTTTAATGGTTAGATTATTTCAAAAGTTAGTACAATGGCTATATAACTAAATAATTTGCTTAAAATGACCATTTACTTGATTTCCCCTTTATACAACAAATATCTATCAAATAGAGAATGTTAAAGAATGATTTTCATTACTGTAATTTCATAAATTTTTAGTAAACGTTAAGCGTTGGTTCAAACCAAGGTTAAAATTGTAAATTAAGATGTTACCTTCACAGAGCCCATATCATCCATTTCAGAGGAGTTGAAGTCATAAAACATGCTGGCTGCTGAAAGCTTCATTGATAGAAACTAACACCAAAAAAACAATTTAAAATTGGTAAATCTTTTCCATTACTTTTCGTCGAATTATTTGGATTTTTAACCGTCAAGCAATATCAAAATTTACCTCTATTTGATTTTGTAATGATCGAACATAGTTGATTATTACATCCAACATCACTGACATTCCCATAGTCTACAACAACAATTCAGAACAAAAAAAATATTTAATAGCATATTACGGAGATTATTAGAGAATTTTATTAAAAATGTCAAAGAAAATGAAGAAGATAAACAAACAAACACAACAAAACCCACTCATGCACATCAACAAGATATAAAGATTAATTCATAACTTCATACCTTGTAGCAGCCTGGAACAAGATCTTGCAGTCGACGTAATTTTCCATTTATTTTATCTCTTCTCAACTAATAAAAAACAAAAAAGTTAGACAAAACAATAATTTCTAGACATAAAATAACAAAATTGATTCCAAGTAACTTATATCAATGTCTCCGTAGAACTATAAAAGTTAATGAGGTTGAGTGCTAATTATGTTTTAACACGAAGGATATGAACAAACCCTTTCAGCCAAACTATGACTATCAGTTGCTTCCCCTCTCTTTGCTCTCACATGAACAACATGCCTTAGTCCATCCACTCCAGATTCATTGTTTTTCTTTCTCTTTTTATCATGGCCCTAGATATAATACCAAGTTAATAAACACGAAAATACCGTTAGTAGTTAATCAATCGTACAAAAGATTACACTGAATAAATTAAATTAGAGTAATAATGCTCATATTACCTTATTTTCTCCCATAATTCCAGGACTAAACACAGGAGGATTCAAATTGTTGAAGCTTTCCACTCTTGTGGGCACATCATCACGTTGATGACCAAAAGGCTCTTCCGTTATAGGGAAATGATTCATACGATTATAATCTAAACCAGATTGATAAGTACCATCTTGTATAGACATAATTGAAAGAGGATTAGATACATGTTGGTATTGGTGATGATGCTGATTATCAGTGAATATGTCACCAGGTGTATGCATAAACCCATTAAGATTAACTCTAGATGAGTTAAGATTTTCAACTTCAATGTTCATATTGTCGTCTAGAAGTTCCATATTGAGTTGATTTCTAAGGTAAACTCACAACTATGAGACCATTTTAAAAAAATAAGGTTCAAACACATACCAAACTGTATATGTATGATAGGACATTGAAAAAGATCAAAAGATATACAAGGTACACAAAGATTACAAATATTAGGAATTCTTGCTTTTAGAATCCAGATTTGAACTCCAAACTTACTAGGGTTTCTATATTTAGAAAGTTTTGCCTTTCCATTTTACTACATGATGGTAAAAGTTTGTGGATCCAATTCAAATGGATAGATTTAGTGAATAGGACCACAATATGGCTTTGATCAAGTATGGTGTATTTTGAGGATTCATTACCATTGATAGAGTTTTTGGGTCGGGAAGAGGATGATGGCCTAACAAATCTTACCCATAACTATCAAGCTCTCTTCGTATTAGGTTTTGTATCAACATACTAATGTAAGATGTAAATAATAAGCTATATCATTCTTTGCATGGTTTTTTATCATCCACAATTTTGAATTCATATGTATAATAAAATAATTCACAATGGCAAAAACGAGTGAGCACCGGCTCAAGATTCTTTTAGTTGCTGTCACTTAAACATACAATAGTGTCACTCGAGGGACAATACATAAATTATACATAAAGAACGAATACCAATCAATACTATATAACCGATAAAAATTTCTTTATTGTCATGTGACACTAGGTGCTTGTTAGTTGCGTGTATAGTAGGTCCAACACTAGGATGATAAAAGGTCTCAAATTTGTAATCTAATCTAGACGTAGATTTAATTTGTTGTTTGTTAGCTGCATTATACAATACATCATCGCCATTAGTAATTTCTATACAAATTTTGAACTATACATGACATAGAAAAATATATTAGAACTTTTGATTGGACTTATAAAACAGAACGTATTGTGGGCAAATGAGGTAGAGTACTTCAATTGATTAAAAGATCTCATCTCATTATTTTTAACAAATTAACAAGTTATGAGGACAAATAAGGTAGAGTACTTCAATTGATTAAAAGATCCCAACTCATTATTTTTAACAAATTAACAAGTTATGAGGACTTGCTTAATGTTTTTGAGAGCCCAATCTAAAAAATGGGACACTTTTCAAAAATATTTTTTTCTTAAATCCTTCTTGATCTAGAATTGAGACCGACAATAGTAAACTAATACATTTATAATTGGCAGAGATATTCTTTAAAAAAATAATATATTGTGTATGTATAGATGTTTTGTTGAATTTATTTTTCACCAGCATTAGTAAACCCGTGCATTAAACGGGTTGAATAAATAAAATATTTATATAATATATTTATTACTTATAAAATAATATTCTAAGATATGTTATAACTTAAATTACGTATGAGAAAAGATTATAAATAATTAAATAGTGATATCAAATTTTTAAAATTTGTTTATTTTTTTAAAAAAATAAACATTTTGGTCTAAAACAAACTATATAAAAATATTTTTTTCAAAAATTTTCTTATTACAACTCCTAGAATTGATTTTTTTTGTTTTTAAAAAATTAACTTTTAAAAATATAAATATATTGAGAAATAACATTAATATATAGATTTCTTTCTTAATTTATTAAGTATTAAAATAATATTTTTAGTAATTAAAGTAACTAATTAATAGGAGCGGGAAAATTTTTGTGAGACTGATTGTGATGCTAACACATGACAATCATTAGATTTGAAGCAAAATCGTTAGAGTAGAAAGATGCTTTATATGATGCAAAATCGTTAGATTTGAGGCTCAACTAAATAAATAAAAATATATTTTGTTTGGATTGTAGGCCCAACTAAACTAATAAAGTTTCTAGTGCAATCAAATTTTCTACACATATAAACCTACTTTAAAAATTTTGAAGGTTATTTGATGTTGAAGGCTTAAAGCTCTAGCTTTACTAAATTTGGATTTGAGCCCGCTCTAATCCTTATCTTTTGGTTCGTGATGAAATATATAAAGAAACCCTACAACATGGAGAGAACGTTTAGAGAGTGCATTGACAACAAGGTGGAATTAGTTAAGTTAATCTCCTTCTTAAGTTAGATTGGTCCTTAATCGTGGAATTTTTGTGGCTTAATCATAAGTTAGTTTACAGTGATTTTGTTAAGGAATAGAAAAACAAACTTTAAGAAAAATATTGATAATAAAAACTAAAGTCTTAGAGGCTTTGTAATAAAAAGTAAGATTAATATTATTCAAGACTAACATACTTGACAAGCCATTTATCTAATATCCCTTATCTAAGCTGCCACAATTTTATATAAAAAAAACTTTCATGTAACGCCTTACAAATATATTAGATTCAATAAACTCGTTTATTACATTCGTTGATTAAATTAAATACTCAATCAGATGAATATTTATTAATTATAACCAATATTATAAGATAATTAATTGAATTACATATGGGTATTGACTAAAAGTAATAAAAATGATACCAACTTTTAAAAATTTTGTTTTACATTTTTTTTTTGTTTTGGTCCAAATAAAATTGTTTTAAAATAAACCGTTTTTTAAAAAGTCAATTTTAAAAAATCTATTTTTATAACTTTCAATTTTAATTATTTATGCTTTATAAAGTTTTACTTTTTAAAACAATTTTAAAATATTTTATAATTTAAAAAAGTTTGGTGCTTTGAATAAGTTTATTATAATAAAAAGATCTATTTTTTAATTTATTATAATACTATATTTAATATATAAAAAAGAAATAATATTACTTGCAGTGATTATTTAAGATAAGAGAGAAAAAAAGTATGAAAAAAATATGACAATGTCACGTGTATTCTTAATTATTTTTTATTTAATTCTTTACTATTTGATTTCCACTTATGTTTTTATCTCTAACAATCATATTGTTCGATGATTAAACATAAAAATGTGAGTTTGTATAACTCTTTGTATATTTATATTTACACAAATAAATGATGAATAGGGTTATCTTGAGAACCATATTTTTTATAAAAACTCTTTGAATCAATATAAGCCACACATTTTAGTAGCATGCAAGTCACATGTCGTTTTCATCTTTTTTTTAAAATATTCATAACTTTGTTTTACAAAGTTTTTTTTAAAATCACCATTAATTTTAGTATTTTTTATATTTCCAACGTCTACCACATTGATGTGTAATACCAGTTTACACATGTGTAAACACGATATTACACATATGTAAAATGAATTTCATAAAAAAACAAGAATTTTTTTATATTTTTATAGAAAAAATTATTGTTTTTATGAAAGAGGAAAACGAGATAAACATCTTTGATTTTAACTTTTTTCATTTTATAAATTTTTATTATGTTTTTATTAATTACCCATTTGACATTGAAAACTATTGCCTCACATTGCTTAATAGAGTTCTTATAAAAATAATAATTCTCATTTAGTCCCTCCCCACTAAATTATAAAAATTAGCAAAACGACTTGTTAGCAAGACGAAAAAATTCACCAAATAATAATAAAGTTTCTAGATTGTTTTACTAAAGTAATTGAACTTTTTCAATAAAGTTACATTCTAATCGTGCGAATTACTTAATGTACTTTTAAAACTAAATAACTTAAACAAAAACATATGTTTTTATATACATAACTATTCCTTCATCGGAATAAAGGCCTTTTGCCCATCATAGAAATTCTCCACTTAAAAAAAGTTTTTTCAATGATCAAGACTTTTTCGTGTTTACCCATAAATTCAATCCCATTTTTCGGAATAGCAGTTTAAAAAGAAAAAAAAATGAGGATGACACTTATAAATAGATTAATGACAAAGACATCCATCTCTAAAAAGTTTACCTAAATGTGGAAATTCCTCTCACAAAAAATCGACTAATGGCACACCTTACTTGCCTTACAATCTCACTTCCATTGACCCCTACCACCATACTCGAACAAATTTATATGTCCTTTGTTCCCATTATTTAAGAGTTATCCTTTTCATGTCTTTATCTATAAACATAGATCTTTTATAAAATGTGTTTGTCATTAAAATTGGTGTTCAAAACTCAAAAGTATTACAAGTATTTTTAACATGTATTGGGAAGTTGCTATACTTGTTAGGAAAGTTAGTTTGTGTGGAACAATATAATACTGTAAGTAAAAAACATATTATAAAAATACGTAAACCACGTATAGAAGAAAGTTAAAAATAAATCAAGCTAGACCCACAAAAAGAAACTAAACAATAAAAACATAAACATAGTTGATTGAGGTCCGTCTTTAACACAGTTTTTTTAAAACAAATTTTGTTTCTTTCTTAAGGTAATACAACGACCACTAAGGCTTCAAACGACCCAAGTCTTTGTTCATATTCGTTCGTTAAGAAATAAATTTGTTCACGAACATTTACCGAGCGGATTTCTTTGTTCGTGTTCGTTCGTTAAGGAAATAAACATGTTCCCGAACACTTACCGAACGCAAACGTACATAAACGAAAACAAACAAATGTTCATGAACATGACGTACACAAAGAAATCTATGAACACAAACAAATACAAATAATCACATATTTATGTTAGAATAAAATCAGCATTTTCATCATAAAATTTACCAAAAATAAATAAACACGTAATATAAATATCCAAAAGCACTTGATATAATTGTCATAAAAATAACTAACACAAAAATTAAAAACATAATCGAACACTTTAGCGAACATAAACAAACACATTATCGAACATTCACGAACATACATTAACGAACATAAACAAACACATTATCGAACGTTCACAAACATAAATGAATGAACACGGTTTGTGTTCATGTTCATTCGTTTAACTAAACAACTTGTTGTTCGTATTCGTTCATTTACTAAACGAACGAACATAAACGAACTTCCCGTTGAACACTTCACGAACTGTTCATTGAACGTTGAATTCGTTTGCACGACCACAATAGAAGTATTGATAGAAATGACCATCTTGCATGAAAATTCCACCAGGGTTTTATGTGTTGTCACTTTCGCTGAACTAAACAAGAAAGTGATAGATGCTCAAATGAATTAAGAGCATGTACCATACACCATGTACGCACACAAAAGATAGTTTTATCTCTTTTCTTCTTGGTTCCTCTCTCGTGTATTGGAATAAGAGGGTATAGCTAGCTTCTCATTTCACTTATAAAAACACATATGCAAATGAACCATGGTTTCGGAAGGTGAAAGCTTTGCAATTAATTAACATGATCCAATGGTGTAGTTAAAAGAGATCATTAAAGATTATAAAACCGTTCTAGGTTTATGACTTTCATCTTTTAATTTTGTTTTCAACATTCCATTTTGAGAATCAATATGTCATTCAGGTTAGCTACAATCTCAATACATCTTAACCCTTATGAAGCTTTTAATAAGAAACACAAGCCCATAGAATAGTTACTATCATATACATATATAAGTACATATACTGGCTGCATATATGTATACCTTATGTACCTACATTTATGTATATATATACAAACATACATACATACATACCTAGTAAAAATCTTACTCAACAATAGGGTTTGGGTATGATGAAATGATGATAAAACTTACCACCATCTCTTGAGACGAAAAGGCTACTCATAGAGAGAACCACAAGTATGAAAACCTCTTGTTTTTTTAGAAAAAAAAAAAGAAAACATATAAGAAAAATAAAGTATCATAACAAAATTTATTATAGATAAGAATATGAGCATAAAAGTCTTTAAGATTAAAGTATCATAGGCACATTAAAACTAAAGATCGACAAACCTAGAAAATAGCTAACATAAAAATGTACAATTAAAGATGGCCTAAGTGAAGTAAAAGTCAAGATATGAGGCTCAGTAGAGATCGACCCAACTTAAGTATTCCCTTTAAAGCCCAAATCTTTATGATAACATGTAAATAAAACGGAGGTCATAAGTTCAAGTCTTATTCTGACCAAAATGCTCAGAGTTAAGTCAATGGGTTTTCTCAGCAATAAGTTTCCTCCGAGAGGGTTGGGGGTGCGGTCCCGGCTGGGAAACGGATAGATGGGCCCGATTAAGATAACACATATTCTCCGAACCAGGATCATACATTTGTTGTTCAAAAAAAAGAGATTTTATCACTGATTATATCCTAAAAAACATAAATTTTGCCTAATCTTCTCACCACAAGCTACAAATTTCTTTCTGCCTCTACATCCATTCGCATCCATTATGAAATTTATGAGGGTTAACATGCTCCTTATAAGTGTCATCTTCTATCTCCTTCACACATGATGATTAAGGCAAACATGAAAAAGGGGTGGTAGGGTTAACATGCTCCATTATGAAATTATAAAGTAGCCCTAGTACTTGGACCCTCATCTTGGCGGGATAAAACCGATATTGTAAGTTTTGTAGTTAAATAATCTGGATAAACCTTTTAAATCTTGTACAAACTTGCATATTCAAGAATTTTATAATATTATTTGAAATATTTAGTTTGATAATTTGAAAAGTCCAAAACCATTATATATACGTTCATGTTAAGATATCCAACTCTAAAACAGACAAAACATTGTGTTTATATGAGCAACAAACCTATACCTCGTTTATATGAATTGACAAAAAAGTTCTAAGAATGATTGTAAAAGTTTGAAAGGTAACCCTTCGATTGAACTTAGCTAGTAATTCTTGTAATGGTACGAATCTAGAGTTGTTAGTTGGCAGGTAATCCGTTGGCACGAACCCATTGCAATGCTTGAAATTCGATTGGCACAAACCAATATCCTACCAAGGGCGCTTTTGCTTGTACCCCGCAAGGTTGCGGGTCTTGTTTGACCCTTGTTTTTTCCCAAACCAGAAATTAGATTCTCAAACATAGCCTACATCTCCTTATCTATTACAAAGCTTATTCATACTTCTCTTTGATGTTAATTGAAGAAATTCTAATCACCTAAAATGAATCCATGACATTACAACAACCAATAAAATGCCACAAAAATCACAACCACCACACTAAATGACTGAAACGCACTAAGAAAAGCACTACATGTAGGATGAAACTAAGATGCTTCGGGTCGAGCAACTCGAATATAACCTACTAGCGACGGTGTATGTTAAGATAACACGTCATTTAGTGAAGTGACATCATCTTAAAACTATAATAACATCGAAGTTTGCCATGCTTCATATACTTAATTTTCCAACTTGAACAATAGTTTTGTTGTTCTAATGTGTATTAAATTGTCCCACATATTCAACAAACAATAATGCTACGAGTCTTTCTCGTAGAAAATAGTATACTTACTAGAATACATGAAGAGTGCATAATGATAATCATCCTAATTCCAACAACTAAGTGTTTCTTTATTATGGATCTCTAGTTTTATTAGATTTTGCAAAGCAACGGTTTTGGTACATAGAAATAGTTTTTACACATGTAAAATAATCATAGAAGATTAATAAGCATCTTTTCTTGA
The DNA here is from genome assembly GCA_018326385.1 of Flaveria bidentis. Lineage (NCBI taxonomy): Eukaryota > Viridiplantae > Streptophyta > Magnoliopsida > Asterales > Asteraceae > Flaveria > Flaveria bidentis. The sequence continues at coordinate 16,369 of BJCM01063775.1, forward strand.
CATACCTAGAGTACAAATCACTCCATAGAATCGAATGATATAACTTTTGACTCTCACTTCGATAAAAACAAGATAAAATCTCATAGGAAAAAACTATAATAGCCTTAACTTTTGGAATGCTTCATATTCATTCAGAAGATTCCTAGCAGACCACGAGTCAAAATGATTTGATTAGAATCCACCCTCTCTTTCTTTTCTCGAAATTAAAAAGATTTGATCACTAATTACATCCATCAATAATTAGGAGGGGATTGAATCTAATGCTAATGTCATTTGGTGTTAAAATGTTATTTCAGATTAAGGGTTTGATACCCGTTTACAAGAGATTGGTGTAAATTAATTATGTCATAAAAATTGAAATAAGTTAGATAAGTTTATAAGTTTTCATTATAAAAAACCATTTATCTTTGTGGGTTCTTTCTCTCACTTTCATAAATGTAGTATTCTTGATTCTTGGCTGGTCTAGAATATTTAAAATAATATTTGTTAAGTTATCAACACTCTAAATGTTATGAGCTTTTCATTTATACTATACAAAGTGATTTTATTAAAAAGTATCTCCAATTATACAAAGTGATTTTATTAAAAATGATTTGATTACATTATTCAACCGCGTAACGTACTTTTTAATACACACACCAAATTCAATATAAAGTTGCATTTTAAAGTAGTATATAATCACTACGAAAGAAGAGAGTATAGCCGGAGGATGATTTTGTCGATAGTTCGTCGGTGCAAGAGGTTGGTGACTTGAGTTTGTAGGTGATGATGATCCATTGAAAATATGATCATGGGTGCTGGCTCTTGCGACTAATATATGGTAATTGGTAATTTACCAATTGATATTCGTCTGAATTATTAATAACAATTTTCAGTCAATAATACTAGTTTGTTTAGTAGTATAATATGTTCATTCATATACACCATTTGGTACTACACAGTATTACAACAGGTGGAGAAATAATAACCGGTAAAAAGAATTAAACTAATGTTCTCAATAAATGTTGTGGACCCTTCATTTAACTTGTTTAAATTGCATAGATGTAGGGGGTGATCATGGTGTGTGCTAACTAAGTGGCAACCCCACAAAGTCACTTAAAGTGGTCAAGTATCCCATTTTTAATTCATTTTAGGGAGTTTCGTTAGTGTACTCAACCTTAAACAAGTTTTATCCAGTCAAATTTAACTACAACATAGCATATGCTACTTTAACTTTAAGTTATTAATAGTTGTTACATACGATAAAAAATTTTAACAATATATTAAAATAAAATTGTATCTATCAGTTTTTCTTTGACAAAGCCTAACACATATTGCAAGATTCCAATTTTCTTTGATTTGTATATATCAATAAATTTTGGGCAAAAGCTCTCGTGGGAAATCAACTTTACTAGATGGTGTACTTTCCTATTTTCTATTTCTAACTTTTACAATAAAACCCTCTTGGGTATCTCTTTATAAGTATGTAGACCTTCACTTAGTCCTTTCAAGTCTTTCTTTCTTTCTATTGAATCTCCAGAGTCCAAAATATCATGGGTGGTTCTTGCAATGAAGGGAACTTTAATGAGATAAGAAGAGGGCCATGGACACTTGAGGAAGACAATCTTCTTATCCATTATGTCACTTGTCATGGTGAAGGCCGATGGAACTCGCTTGCAAAATCTTCGGGTATGTATGTAACACGTGAAATACAAATATGTTGTTTCTTGAAAATTCTTTTATCTTTGATATGATCTTTCGAGAATTTTATACGTTTTTTAATTGCTTTTGATATATAGGGCTAAAAAGAACCGGAAAAAGTTGTAGACTAAGATGGTTAAATTATCTAAAACCAGACGTTAAGCGCGGCAATCTTACTCCAGAAGAACAACTCCTGATCCTTGAACTTCATTCCAAGTGGGGTAATAGGTGAGATATTATTACATGTATGAGGATATATATATATATATATATATATATA
>BJCM01063776.1:0-13341 GCA_018326385.1 Flaveria bidentis
AAAAGTGTTCACATCTCATTTGGATAGTAATATCAGAATCTGTAAACTAACGGAACACAAATGGCATAAACACGTCGGAACCCTACCGATGGTGGAAGATTAATAAATTGGGTGATATTTAACGTTCTTTTAACGAAAAATTGGACGGAGGTACGTAAAGTGTGAGCATTCGTTATCTCATGTATGCAAACTATTAAGTTGTGGCTGATTTTATTAACACCCCAAAACACAGGTATGAAAATTGCAATTTACTCTTAAAATATTAATTAATTAGGTGAAATGACAGTTTTGCCACTCACGTGGGGAGCACATGGGGGAGATTTAACGGTTGTTTAATGGAAATTAGTCAGAGGTATGTAAAGTGTTAGCATTCGTAAACTTAGGTATGCAAATTGTTAAGCTGAGGTTGATCCTGTTAACACCCCCAAAACACATGTATGAAAATTGCAATTTACTCTTTCAATAATGATGGGGCATAATTTCTTTCACAAAAAGATGATGTTAATCGTAAAAAATATCGTAGTCGTTTGAAATTTTAGTATTATACATTTTACATTAAACATAAAAAAATGGTGTCTAGTTAACCTATACTCCATAATCTAGCTAGTTTGGACGTTGTGAGTTATAAATATAAAAAGTAAATAGACATCACGAGTTTTCAACATGAAATTATATATCGAACTAATCAAAAGAATTGATGTTTGTTTGGTGAAAACTTTGTAACAACATATTCATTAATGGACAAAACATAGTCACAAAACACTAACATTTAATTTCTGTTTACAAATTTTTATAACAATTTTTAAAATAATTAAGATGTATCTCTGTTATAAATCTCTGTAAAAGAGATCGATCTATATTTGTCAAGTGTTTTGCGTAAGCTTGACAACTAACCGGGAAAAATAGATTTTAATAATTCAAATTGTGATCTATTGATCGATATTATTTCATACTATCAGTTTGTCTAAAATTAATCTTAACTTTTAATTTTATTGTTAAAAGCAATCCTAGTAGCATGATTATTATCGATTTACATTTAAATTTCAATTATTTTTCACTCTATTTCGTTGTATGTTTTCTTATTTCACTCAAAAAATCATCATAGGTGAAATCAAATAAAAATCAATGAACAATTATGCTTGTAGAATTGCTCACGGCAACATAAATTAAAGTTAATATTAGTATTGGCCAAATTGATAATACAAATTATTAATTATTTGCCAATAAGTTATAGTTGGATTATTAAAATCCAACTTACCTTATATATATTTTAGTAATGGTTAGCTATCAATTTTTCATCTTTATCGGGTTTCAAATCTTCTATTGTTTAATTATGAGATAACTATTGGATCTTACAAACATACATCTTCTACAGAGTTGTAATCTTCATGTTGTTATGCATGCAACTAAGTAGAGACTATCTTTGAATATGCTTTTAAGTGTTTTATTTGGTGTAGTTAGCTTCGAAGATCATCTTTAGAGTGACATTGTGCTCCCATATTAAGTACGTGCTTTTCAATATTAAAACACTATGTTGTATGACATATGAGCAATGTTTCACCTACTTTACTTCATTGTTTGATTTATACTAGCGACATAACCCGTGATTTATGGCGGAGGACTCGATGATTTTTCAAAAAACTTAAAATATAAACATAGATAGAATAAGACACTTCTTAACAAAAACCTATCACACATACTTCATAACATTTTATTTTATTAATAACATTTCTCAATGAAAACTTTATATAAAAAAAAGCAAAACGTAACAGACACTTGCGTAGTTTTTATATTGTTAAAATTAAGTTTACCCCGTCTTTAAACACCACCCCCAATCCCGTGGTGGATTTTTTTCTTATATAATAGTAAAAATATTAATACAAATTAAACTCTCTTGACTTGATTTATTTTCATTTAGGTCTTTATATAATAGGTAAAACACAAATTAAACCCTCTTATTTGTTTAAAAATAAATTTAACCATAACGTTATACAATCAAACTTAATTCGTATTTATCGATATTATTTAGGTTTATTTAATTCATTAAATATTTTATATGTATAAGATTAAAAATACCATATTTCATCTTTTAGTTAATTTATTATTCAATGTTATTATAGTTTTTCTTAATTAATCTAAATATTTTCTAAATATATAAGTTTAGATTAGATTAAAATAATTTAGCTTTGGGAAAATCTAGAACGACAGTGTCCACAGTTGATAAACTTTTAAGTGAACTTCTTCCAAGCACTATTCAAGCAATTTGCTCTTAAATACTATTTTTCTATATAACATTTAAATTAAATTTTCTCTTTAATAATCATGTGTAAAGTCGTATGTTGAAATATCAATCTCTTACTAAAAAGTGTTTTTCAACACAAAATTTTTTCGTTCTCAATTAAATTTAACCTTTTTATTTTGTTAAGAAAATATTTTGTACACTTCCGATTCTAAACAAAAAGTTAACATGCACACTGTGATATATTTATATTTGGTTAAAAGCACTTCTCAATAAAGACGTTACATAAGATAAGGCAAAATAACACATTTTTCGCATAGCCTTCTTTTTTTGTTAAAAATCAAATTATCATGTCCGGTAACACCATCCTCTGATCCGAGAGAGGATTTTTTTTAACTAAGCCTTTTATTTTAGTAGTTAAAATACAAATTAAATCCTTTTCATGAAACCATTCATGAGGAATTAAATGGATACACATTAGACTTCTTTATGTGTCTTGTTCCATCCTAATCGAGTCAATCCTCCAAATGTCGAGCGTGGGAGGTCAAGTTACGGGTCCGGCTTGCCCGACCCGTATCAATATCCCCGGTCGAGATCGATCTTGTCCACAAGGTTGGATGAACAAGGAGTGAAAATCTAAAAATTAATCCATTCCATAATTTTAATGAATATAAAGATAAAACTTGTCATTAATTCTTTTAAATATAAACCTAAAGGTTGCAATTTACTCTATCATCATAAACAAGATCGGTGGTTTTTTCTATTCTTTTCGTTTGTTTTTTCTTTAGTTAAAGAAGTATGTAAATTAACTACTCATCAACATAACATTTAGATGGGTTGTTTTCTTTTTCGAAACCCACTGAACCATTTCTTTATTTATTACCCACCTTCCACACATAAAACATTTACGTTTTGTTTCTTAAAGAAAATTTTCAAGATTCTAACATTTTCTCATTCATTCATATTAACATTATCTTTCCATATTAAACATAATATTATGTGTGTTTAACTCTTAAACACTAAAGTCGATGGATTTTTCTATATCTTTTTAACAGTTTATTATATAAAGCCGCAAAAAATTATTTGCATATCATTCTTTTATCATTTCATCTTAAGTCTTGAATATTGCCATAACGGGTGTGAAGTTGACACACTTATTTTTAACAACATTTTGACTTCGGTTCTTTTTCATAGTTCAACATCGGCACTACTACACGCTGGTCTTAAGTACTAGTTAAACTCAAAACATAACGAATATTTTAGAAATTAACTCTATTATATACTGCAAGTTATCATGAAATTTTATTCTATAATTTTGTTAATATATGTAAGAAATGCTTCAAAGTGATGACTCATAGCGAAAAGAGCTTCGGCTGTCCATTTGTATGTACGTGTAACCAAAAAACTAGGAGGTTACCATGTGATCAAAAGTTAGCACCACGATCTTGACTTAAAACGAATCCAACAAATTAATTAACATATTAGCATGTCTAGCCTACTATCATTAATAATATATTAATACAAATAGTTAAGATAATAATTTATTATTATTTGTCTTCTTACTTTCTTAGATTCTATGCTAACTACCTTTCATGTATAGTTAAGTTGTGCACGTCATATTTTCTTTTTACAACTGTAGATAAATGAGGGTTTAAAGTTTTATTTTTTTAAAAAGCACTTTAATTATATTCGTCACTAAAAGACACGAAGCTTTTTGAATACTTACAGAAGTGTAACGTTTGGATATAGAAGATACATGTATATAGGATAATTCCCGTAATAAGAAATTTACATGTGAAGCGTTCAAGTCATGAACGAGTGATATGCGTGTTTTGGCAAAGGAAGAGACGTGTCTGCATAATTACATGTTAATGTTATAATTATGCAATCTATATATAAAATTATGCTAAAGTTGTAGTTTGTGTTAATTTACATATTATAGTTACGCATCGTGGGTATTACGCTAAAGAAGAACCATATACTAATACAATAGCTCGTTATGAAAAAGATCAAGAAAGATATATAACATCTCAACTTTTTTTACCATGATGCAAAACAAAATAAACTCTTCAATCTTAACTCATCAAATCTTCTCATATGTTATCACACTCAAACATTGAATCTTATTGTTGAACATCAAAACCAAACATGGTGAGTTCTAATTGATATTAATAAAAAGTATTTTAAATGAAACTAATAAGTATGGCTAATAACTTAATCGCATGGAATAACCTAAATCACATGGAATGAAAAACAATTAAAAACATGAAAAGCTGTAATGGCTACTTTTAGTGCTTTAGAAGGAAAACAAAACTTGAATAATAATTTAAAACATAAAGCTTAATTAACCACCTTTTAAACTTTTGTAGAGAAAAAAAAATACATGCCGCCTCTACGTATACTTATTCATTTAAAATTTACAAATATCTAAATCACACAAACATTTTAATCGAAGCTAAAATAAAACATAATCCTCTTTGCTTCTCATCACATTGAAGGGATGGTGTAGTGAAAAGGTGAGAAAACTAAGGATGTATTTTCAAAGAAAAAGAATTTATTAGAGGTATAAATACGTTATTGCCTTATGCTAGTAATTTAGTATTCTTAATAGTGTAAACCATTATTAATTTGTTGTATGCTATTTTAAGCCATTGTTCATTTGGTACAAGAGTGCTAAAAGATTCTTCCTGTTTGACAAAATTTAGAAATTCTAAAATGACCTTTACCTTATAAATAGAGGGCGAGATATGCTACAATACCTCAAATGCCTAAAAAGCATAAGAAGTTATCAAGATGTATCATGTGTTCTAACAAGAATTTGGTTATTCAAACTAAAATTTAAAAATATCTAAAATCATACAAACATATTAATTGAAGCTAATATAAAACATAATCCTCTTTGCTTCCCATCACATTGAAGAGATTATGTAGTGAAAAGGTGAGAAAACTAAGGATGTATTTCAAAGAAGAAAACTTATTAGAGGTAAATACTTTAATGCCTTATGCTACTAATTTAGTGTTCTTAATAGTGTAAACAATTATTAATTTGTTGTATGCTATTCTAAGCCATTGATCAATTGGTACTAGAGTGTTAAAAAGTTTTTTGTGTTTGACAAAATTTGGAAATCCAAAAATGATCTCTACCTTATATATATATACTATATATATAGTGGGGCGAGATATGCTAAAAGACCTCAAATGCTTAAAAAGCATGAGGAATCAGAAGAATGTGTCATATGTTCTAGAGGGTGAGGGTAAATGCATATATTATACTGAAATTAAACATACAAAAACTCAATTATAGTATGATTTTATAATAAATAAAAAAACATTGACGTATAGAAAATTTCTATGTAAAAAAAATGGTAAAATGATTTTCCTATAATGAAGTTTCTTGTTTCGCTAATATGATTATATGTTTAAAATAACTTTAAGTTACTTGAAGGTTTGTTTTAGTTACTGTCATTGTGGCGTTGTGCAGTGATTTCATCATTCCCTTCTTTGCATTCTAACTAGAAAGAAAAAAGTTTTAACTAACTATAATTGTTGTTACCAAAATAAAACATAAATTTATCTTGAAAAGAGTATTAGTGTATTACAACAAAAGGTATTGCAAAAGATTCGAATATGTGGACTCAAGGTTATAAGCCTTGTGAGCTACCAAACTCCAATACTCCGTAGGAAATGAATTTAAAACTAGTACACAACAAAGAACAGGATGCTTCTCTACAAATAAATTAGCATATTTACACAAAATGTTAAACGGACCAGCTAACGTTAGATACACCGCTATGCGCAACGCTATATTTCATCATTTGCAAGTGCATGTGTAGTTAGCATGTCACTTTAGCTTTTCATTTATTCTTTTCGTAAACACATTTTACCTCCAACACTACCATACACATCATTCTCAAGCGTAGACTTGTTATTTTCACATTATCATTACTTTTAAACCATTAAAAAATGCGCACGCGGGTGTTTGTAACATTGTATGTGGGAAGGGTGTTGCCACTTGAGATCCACATCGTCGTGGGCGGGTGAAGTACCCCCGTGCTAGAGGCGGTCTTAAATCATGCATCCTTTCATTTTCATTAACAATATTATAAATGCCCAAAAAAGTTATAACTTTTCATAATAACATATAACCATTTTATATAAATCACCATTACCTTTAACCAAACTAATAGAATCTTTTTAATTGATTCCAGCCGGCTATAGAAATTTAAAAAAAATTATAATAATAATAATAATAATAACAAAATACCATAGGTTCAGTTTAAACACATAACCAAAGCCAACCGACTTGCTCACCTCTCCACTGCTTATACAGTAAACTACAAAAAATAAATATATATCTTAATACTATAAACTTTACATAAGAATATAATGACAAATCATGAGTTGCTTCCATGGATATCTAGTCATAACAAGATTTCAATTAATCTTGTTATCTTGGCCCTACCAAAATAATTAAACTTCCAAATAAAACAACATTTGCATGGGAAATTTGCATTTTTTTTATCATATCATCTGCATGCTAATTTCTACATATTAATTGGTTCACTATTTTTTTTATTTTAAAAATACCTTTTTTACTCTTAAATATCATATATCTTGTAGTTATAAGGATTCAAACCCAAATCACTTATATGAAAAAAAAAACCATAATATCATACCGCTAGATCTCTAGGTTACGTGTTATTGGTTGGCTATCTAAGCATGTCATTGGCTTGCAATTTTAGCCCACTCAACACTGGTGAAATGCTAAAAGTACCAACATCTCCTTTGAATATAGGGTGTCCTAAAGGTGTTGGTCTATCAGGAATTGCAGGCACTTCAATATCACCTTCTAACATCTTCAATGCATCCAAGATTGTAGGCCTTAAAGCCACCATAACATGAGCACACAAAACTCCCACAAGCACAAATCTTTCCATTATTCCTTTAGGGTTCATAGTCTCATTACTTGCAACATGGCCCAACAAACAAGGGTCCAAGACTTGCCCGATATTACCGTCTTGTATAATCGACCAAACCCAATCAGTAATCAAGAACCCACGAGGCGAATCCATGGAGGATAAGTCAAGAGCTTTTCTCCCACACATAATCTCCAAAACCACTACACCAAAACTATAAACATCACTCTTTTCAGTCAGCTGACCGTATAACGCGTATTCAGGAGCTAGATACCCATGGGTCCCGGCTACCCTAGTCGTAAGATGAGATTGACCCTCTCTGCTTTGCTTAGCTAACCCAAAATCCGCCACCCTAGCTCCCATGTTTGCATCAAGAAGTATGTTTGTAGCTTTAATATCTCTATGATAGATAGATGGTTTAACTCCATAGTGAAGATAAGCTAACCCCTTTGCTACATCAAGAATAATGTTCTTTCTTTGAGGCCATGTTAATGGTGGTTTTCTACTCATCGATGGAAACAAATGATCTTCGAGATTCCCATTTGGCATGTACTCATAAACAAGGTATCTTTGATCATCTCTTCTCTCATAATCCTCATCTTCACCATGAATACAACACCCTATAAGCGGAACAAGATTCCTATGCCTCAAATTGCTAATGATCTCAACTTCATTACAGAATTCATCACTCCCTTCGAACTCTGAATCCATAATCTTCTTCACTGCAACCACTGACCCGTCGGGTAGAACACCCTTGTAAACCACCCCAAATCCACCTCTACCTATGAAATTCTTCGGTGAGAAGTTATCAGTCGCCTTTTCTAGATCATGAATCTTGAACCATATAGAACCAGTATTCGGGCGCCTTCTTATCCTACCCGAACCAAATTCATCCACACCCGATTCGTCAATCATCCCCCTTTTCCTCCTCCTATCCCACCAGAAGTATAATCCCACAACAAAACCGATCACCACAACAGCAACAAGTCCTCCAATCAACCCATACATCAACGGCGAACGACTGTTTTTATCAGATTCGGGTAAAATATTAATCCCAAATGGACAAGATACAGCACCATCACTCTCAGGCCCAAATTGATTCACAACACCAGCAGCATAAAGAACCACAAAGTAAAAACAATCATTATAATGCGAAGTATTACCATCAATCGCAATCAACTGGCGATGAACCCTCAACCCGGCATCAACGCAATTCGCACAGGCAGTAAGATCAGTGAGATCAGTTCTACAAGACGAATCAAGCAGCGTGCTTTTCCCCAATTTCCGACGCCAATCTTGAACATTTCGGATTGCAGCACAGGTGTTCGACGAAATGACAAACTGAAGAGGGTCAAAACAGATGGAAGCGAGGTTGTTGGGCAGCGAAAGGGAGTCGAGCTTCGATTGAAAATCGGAGAGACAAGCGCGGGAAGTTGCGACATCGGGGAGATTGAAGTTGGAGGTTGATTTGAGGTGTTGGGCTAAGCTGATGCCGAAGAGGCTTAAGAGTGTTTGACAGCAGCCGGTGGAGTTGGCGATGGGGTTGGTGGAGCCGTCGGAGTGGCGGCAGTCGACGGTGGGCCAGTGGACTCGGAGGACGTAGGTGTAATCCATGGGACAAAGGGTATGATTGGTGGGTGTTTGGGAGAAAGATGAGGAGATGATTGTGAAGATGAAGATGGTGATGGTGATGAAGCGATTCATGGTTTGAGAGTTAGCAATCGGGAATCGGTGAATTCATGGGGATTAGGGGTCTAGTGATGGGATGATGGATGATGAATGATGGATGATGGTGATGGATGATGGATGATGGATGATGATGAATGATGGATGATGGAGTGTGAGGAGGAAGATGGTGAATTGAATTGAATTGAAATTGGGTTGGTGGTTTTACATTCATAGATGGTTGGCGATGGTGGATTGAGGATGATTGGAGGAAGAAACGTTGATGGTGAAGGTGATAGTGATGATGATGGTGATGTTCTCGAAACGATACCCAGTCAAAGGCTGTATTTATAGTGGACGAGAGAGAGATTTTGACGAGGGATTCTCACACTTTTGCTCATTAACTCACGACAAGTTAAATGTTATTTATTACTAAAAACTATATACAACGGGCCGATATTTTGCATCAATCATGTTTTTAAAATTTCTATTATTTTTATAGTAATTTTATAGAAATCTGTTATGTTTTTTTAATATAAAATTTAAAATACTAAATAAATGAATTTTGCATGACAACTTGTATATTTACATATTAATTTATTGTAACTCACAAAATAAGGATCGGTTCAACAAAAATTTTATACCAAATTGTGTAAAGAATACATTGATTTTAATTATAGTCTCAAAAAGTTTTAAAATATGATAAATTAAAATATATAACTGAAATATTAAAACAAATTAAGTTTTTTGGGTTAATGGGCGGATAATATAATATTTTAAGTAAGTTACCCTTAAAAGTGGTTGTATTTTATGCATTGAGCAAAAAAAATTTGTTTTTAATTTTATTATATTTTAAAATATTCTTTTCATATGCTTTATATATAAAACGGATAAGTTGTAGATCAATTGACTTAAGAAAAATAACTATTAAAGTCTTTTGACATTGGAGGTTGTGGGTTGAATCTTATTTTATCTAATATGTTTTAGGTGGAAGAAGGGTTTAATAGCAGTAGGTTTTCAGGTGGTGAGTTTTTCTTAAATGATTTACAGGTCAGGACACCAACGTTGTATGTTATCGCAGGGTGTGAGTGATCTTTTGTCAATGGATTTACCTGAATGGTCAGTTCTATATTATTATTTGACTGTTCAAAAGAATATAACATTAGTTTTTTTAATTATTTTACTTGTACTTTTTTCTTGGATGTCACGTTAAGAGTATTGAGGCACCCTCGATAAGAGATGCAGATAGTTGGGCATTTCAATAACATTGTCATTGGTGATTCGGGTAAGGGTTTCTGATAGATAATTTCAAGTTATAAACACCTCTTGCAACCACTTATGTTGTCCACCACTGTCAGCAACCATCTTGTTCACCCCTGCTATTCACCATCGTCGACAACCATCCCTGCTATAACACCCAGTTATTTTTATTTTTTTTTTGAAAACTCAAACAAAAGAATAAAGTGAAGAAAAAGAAAGAAAAGACATAATACCCAAGTTAAGGGGTAAAAAGTATCAAAATGACAAAAAGGTTTAAAAGTTGGTGATAAAGGTGGCACGACCGCCCATTACTCTCTCTTCACACTCAACATTCGGATTTTTCTTTAGAGAGAGAAAGGAGAGCTAAAAACTCTCGGTTTGAAGAAGAACAAGAGTAGGAAATGTGAATTCAAGGTAAGAATTCATGTGTTTATGGTGTTTTTAACCGGTTTAGGTCTCGGGTATTTGCTTATACGTGTCATATGTTGTTTGGGTGTGTGTTTGGTGGGTTTTAGGTGTTTGAACTCGATTTGCAAACAGGTTTGAAGAAGTCTTACCCAAAGAGCTGCAAAGGTGAGTTCTATAACCCCTCTTTTTACATGTTTTAAACTACTTTGGGGCTGGAAATGCATGTATGAACTTTTTAAAAAAGTTGGGTTTCATACCCGAAGGTATGTGTGTATGTTGCGGGTGGGGTTTCATTTTGGGCTATGTATGTGTTTGATGTTGTTATTGTTGTGTTTCTAAGGCTTAGAACATGTTAGAAAATGATTGGGGACTAAAATTGAAGTTCAGGTACTAATGAGGCTGCTCATGCGCCTAAGTTATAGAATTTGCCTAAGTGTTCCCTTACGCCCGAAACCTCATGCGCCCAAATAGGGCTCATGCGCCTGAATTTCCTCATGCGACTAGAGGAAATGCGGATGAAGGTTAAGCGACTGGAGGAAATGCGGATGAAGAGTCTGGTGGAGAAGAACTGATTGTTTTTACGCATTGACAAATGCGAAAGACAATTTTTGTTCATCCGTATTACCTAATGCGGATGAACCATATGCGGAAGATAGTTTTTGTTCATCTGTATTACCCAATGCGGATGAACCATATGCGGATAACAGTTTTTGTTCATCTGCATTACCCAATGCGGATGAACCATATGCGGATAAGTTTTTGTTCATCTGCATTACCCAATGCGGATGAACCACATACTAATGCAAATGAACCACATACTAATGCGGATGAACCACATACTAATGCGGATGACCCGAGTCTTACTCATCCGCATTTGCTAATGAAGATGAGCAAGAGGAAATGCGGATGAAGACTTAGTTTATTTTCTGAATTTCGAGGAAAAGTGCAGATGTAGGTTTTGACTTAGGAGGTTCCCAGGGGTTCATGTAAGTTGACTTTTGAGGTCATAGATGATGTGATGGGCATGAATGATATAAGATGATGATAAGATGATGATTTGATGATAATGATGATGATGTTAAGTATGATGTTATGCATGATTGATGTGTGAATGATGATGTATGATGATTATGTATGATTGCATGTTATGTTCTGTTATGTTCCTTATTATGTACGATGATGTGACTTTACGTGGTGTGATATTGTTAATGAACGTAAAGTATTATCTTAACGAAGTGAAAAAATTAAGATAATGAAAGTGGAACATAATGAATGAATGAAAAGTCTTGCAAGCATATGAAAGGAGGTTCACAACTCATTGAGAGTTGTTAGTTCAACTGTATGTGTATCTACAGTGTGTGATTTTGGCTAACTCATAAGGGTTCATACACATAGTAAGAGTTCAGTCTTGATGACTGCTCCAATACGTGCGATTTCCTAATTACTGTGTGTCATACAGCGTGCGATTTTGGCTAACCCATAAGAGTTCACACGCACAGGGGGAGTCTGTCCTAGTGACCACTCCATACGTGCGCTATGTGCGATATGGGGTCCTTGTCGCTTAACCCTAGATGATATGGCCTTGTGCTTAAGAGAGGGGTTAAGCATATGACAGGACCTAGATAGAAGTGAAAGATAATAATTATTACCTTGATGTATGTATGATGTGTGATCACGTGCGATAGTAATGAAAATGTTTTAATAAATGGAAGGTAATGCAATGTCTTTATAAAACTAGAACTCACTCAGCAACGCTGAATTTTTATGCATTTTCCAGTTGGCAGGTGAGCATTGCTGAGGATGGCATGGGGCAGTTACTTGGCATTTTTGGATGGCATCCATTTGATAGAAATATGACGTTTTTGTGATGTAATGCAAATAATGATGTTTTGTTACCAGTAAACAATATATTATTTTGCAAAAGTGATTATAATGAAATGGATGTTTAAATATTTCCGCTGCAATGATATCTTTGAGTTAATGAAAATATATTTTTATGTGTCATGATTGACCAACTGTGAGCGCCCCGGGAACGGGGCCTTACAAGTTGGTATCAGAGCCAAAGTTTAAGTGAAACGGGTAAATTTTCAAAATAAAACTTAACTTAAACTGAAAATGGCACGGAAAGGGAAGGGATGTCAGTTCGAGTAGTTGTGTGCCATCAGGTATTTTCTTAATGTAAACCAGTATTACGTGCGCATGTTATGTGGTTTATGTGTTGTTAGTAGATTTAGATACTGATGTAGTCAGGATAGGAAATGCTTGGGGTATGAAGAGTAAAGTAAGTAGCTAATCATAACTGGCCACTGTAATTACGGACTTACTATACTTGACATAAACTGAGCTATTCCCTTGGATGACCGCGTTATTGTTTGAATCTTATAGCGTGTTAGAGGATGGCCAGTGGTAAATCTTCGAAAGTTTCGTCAAGTGAAGGTTGTGGTGGACGTGGTGTTGGACCGCATGTCACAAGAAGCATGGCTAGGGCTGCTGAAATGGCACTCGAAGAGCCCGAGATCCATCACTCGGAAGGCGGTGATGATAGTGCTAGTCTGAGGACCACATTGAAAGAGGCTGTTGTCGAGGGAGTTCAACAGGTCATGCAGATGATTCTGCCGTTTATGGTGACTGAGGTAATTAGGGAGGTAAAGGAGACGATCGCGATTGAAGTGGACAAGAAGAGTAGTTGCGACAAGAATTGGAATGGAAAGCGGGTTGAACGTGTTACACTCCAAACAACAAGGTTACCAGGACAGATGACCGGCATGTAGCTTCGTCCAGTGTGGAGATGTCACACCCCCGCTAAAGCGGAAACACGGGGATGTAACGAGACGGGATCGTCATAACACATGG